>JBAIZL010000002.1:9155003-9227503 GCA_036971475.1 Prosapia bicincta
GCAGTCGATATATTAAGGCAGTTGATACATTAAGGCAGTCGACAAAATTAAATCAGTCTTAGCGAAAGCAGGAAAGAATACTTATAAGAAAGTATAGGGAAAAATAAAAAAAACGAAAATGTAACCGTTAAGATTTTAAATGTTTTGTAACAGCTCGCTAGGCTTATTTAAATTCAAAGAGATATTTAATACCAATGTTATTAGCATATCAACGGATAATAAATCTGTTAAGTGAAATATACATTTCTCTGTTCTGTCTGTGAAGTGCATTTCGTGACCAGTTACAAAATGTTAGATAATTACCAAATATAACCTAGATGTTTCTACAGGTTGACACTTACCTATGTAGTATAAAAGCTATGTAGTGTCGGCGATGATTACAAGAATTTTTCACAGGAATATAGTGCAAGGATTTTTCACAGATAAACAAAGCGTAAAGTTTTTCATTAAACGACGTACGTAATTAAGAGAAAATCATCGACAGGACGCATTTTTGGGTAAGCTAAACCTTACGAAATAAAACTAAATAGTAACGCTTAAAATAAACTACTGCTATATATTTAGAACGACTAAGAAAGTAAAGAGATTAAAAACAAAACTGACGATTCTTTAAAAAACAAACGCCCTTTCTCAACACTAAAATTAATATATCTAACTTAAGATAGGTCTGATATAGGAAAGAATAATTAAAACTAAAACAATTAAATTTTACTATAAGTAATTATTACATAACTATGTGAATGATTTAGAGCTTACTTACTGACGCGTTTCGAAACAATCGTTTCATTTCTACGGTAGAGGCTTAGCATTATAAATAAAACGATTGTTTCGAAACGCGCAGGTAAGTAACCTCCAAAGCATTCATTTAATTAATTAGAAATCACTTATAGTTTATTCAGTAAATTCAAAATTATTACAACAAGCAAAACTAAATTTTATTAAGTAAATTCAGATGGGATAGATGACACAGTCAATAGGCGTGGCATCGTCCTTCAATACTACCTTAAAACTTCCTCAGAGATCATAATGTTGATGAGCTTTGATTAATTTACCTCATTTAAATAAAACAACTGTGATAGTACATCCACAGAACTGACAGTGCTGGACCTTCGTGTTTCATCAACCTTGAGTTATCATTAGAGAACTCGAAGCGGAGTCTAGTAACCACTACCTTCTCAATACGATTCTAATGAATGAAAAACCTCCATGGATGGTTAGTATTTGATTTATGTAAGCTTATTTTGATCCACAGTTTGCCATTCTTGATTCCGTGCAGGAATTTACGCTTATCAAATCCTGGTGTCGAGTGTTTATCCAAAACAACCCTTTTGTATTTGAACAAGATTACAACTTTAACAACTGATAAAAACACTTTTGTATGTTTTGGATAACTTTTACTGAACAGAATTTATGTTCCTTTGAATTATGTAAACTTCTGAATTGTAAATCTAATTAAAACTAAAACTAGTGCTGTCAACCTATGTGCTCCCTTTTTAATATGCGGTTCTAAAGTTCTTAGCCAAAGTGACTGAAATCGTATCACATTGGAAAACGTTCAGAAGTACCTATTCTGAGAAATAAAAACAAACAACACGCGTCCAGAAGATAAATCTAGCTTGATTTGCTTTAAATTGATAACCCTTTGCTTGCTCGTTTAATTACAAACTTGCGTATTAGATGAAATGTTTAACCTCGAGTAAGAAAGTCATTGAATGAATCTGTAGCGGATGATTAAATGTAACTGTAATAGTGGAACTGGGAACTGAGTCTTTAGATTCCTCAGCACGTGTAACCTAGAGATTGTGCTTTATAAAAATCGTAAAGCGCGTGCACGTGTCTTTTTATGCATTTAAAAATAATGCAAGTATTTATTGAGGCAAAAGGTTATCTTTTTAGTCCATTAGTTTCAGTGTAATAAGAGATAGGTGAACGCACGCACGCATACGCGCGCTCGTGCACACACACACACACAAACAAACATACACACACACACACAAACAGACACACACAGAAAGACACACACACACACACACACACACACACACACACACACACACACACACACACACACACACACACACACGCACGCACGCACACACACACACGCACACACACACACACGCACACACACACACACACACACACACACACACACACACACACACACACACACACACACACACACACACACACACACACACACACACAGCAATAAATTGAAGAAAAAAGCAATGTTATTATATAAGTGAGTAAGAAAGGGAGGCTGAGAGAGAGAGAGAAAGAAAGAGAGAGTAACATTAATTAATTTTATTTTGAGCTTTAATCCCTGAGGAATTAAAGCTGATGTTGAATATTACAGTTTATAGTTACATATTTAGAAGATGACCTGCAAAGTCTTATTAAATTGGAATGCAAGGGTTATGTGTGCTCGTTAAATAATTGCTCTCTTAAATCTTCAATTAAAACAAATTAAACATATTTTATTAACCAAAAAAAATAGAAATTACAAACCAAATACATATTACAGAAACATTGCATTAGTTACTGATTTTTGAATATTTAACAATTTACTTATTTATACGGAAATTTACATAATAATAAATCAATGACTGAAATGACTCTATTTTCGAGTGTGCTTGCTTGCTCTTTTCATAATTAATTCTTACAATTTAAAATGAAAACAAATGCACCAAATAATGCATAAATTAAATTTAAATACGCATTGAAAAATTTAAAGTTTATTAATTTTGTACTAAACTGTTTAAGCATTTAAATTTTGTGATTGTTCACCAAAGTTTGAATTTGTTCACTTAGCTGTTTTACGAACGGTGTAGCCACGCATACCTCTTTTCAAGAAATCCTCATTGTACTCGCTCGCTCAGAATTTTTGAAATTGGTTTAGTAACTCCGCGTTCCTTCTACTAAAAACAAATGAAAGTTAGTAATTATTACATCTTTTAAAAATAAAATGAAACTTCTCCTCGCACTTGGTTTTCTGAAATTTCCTTTTTTAATATGTAACACCATCTAAAATGTGTTACACGAGAGAGAGAGAGAGAGAGAGAGAGAGAGAGAGAGAGAGAGAGAGTTCGATGCAAGTTTTCCTGGCTAAGCAAGCAACACAGGATGTTTGATACAAGTTGCCCTGGCCAAGCAAGCAATACACCACATTTGCCACAACGTACCTAAACTGAGCAAGCAATACCTGACGTTTGATACAAAATGCCGTGGTTAAGCAAGAAATACACCACATATGCCACAGCTTACCTAGACTGAGCCAGCTATACCTGTTGTTTGATACGAGTTGCAATGGCTAAGCAAGCAATACACCACATTTGAAACAGCTTGCCTAGACTCAGTCAGCAATTGGTGATGTTTGACACAAGTTGTCATCTCCAAGCAAGCAATACTCCAAATTTGCCACAACGTACCAAAACTGAGCAAGCAATACCTGACGTTTGATACAAAATGCCGTGGTTAAGCAAGAAAGACACCACTATGCCACAGCTTACTTAGAACGGACAAGCAATACATGATGTAAACATAGCCATACAAGTTGTCCTGGCTAAGCAAGCAACACACCACATTTGGGTACAGCTTATCGAGACTGAGCAAGCAATACATGATGTTTGATACAAGTTGTCCTGGCTAAGCAAGCAACACACCACATTTGCCACAGCTTACCTAGACTGAGCAAGCAATACATGATGTTTGATACAAGTTGTCCTGGCTAAGCAAGCAACACACCACATTTGCCACAGCTTACCTAGACTGAGCAAGCAATACATGATGTTTGATACAAGTTGTCCTGGCTAAGCAAGCAACACACCACATTTGCCACAGCTTACCTAGACTGAGCAAGCAATACATGATGTTTAATACAAGTTGTCCTGGCTAAGCAAGCAACACACCACATTTGCCACAGCTTACCTAGACTGAGCAAGCAATACATGATGTTTGATACAAGTTGTCCTGGCTAAGCAAGCAACACACCACATTTGGGTACAGCTTATCGAGACTGAGCAAGCAATACATGTTGTTTGATACAAGTTGCCCTGGCTAAGCAAGCAATACACCACATTTGTCACAGCTTACCTAGAATGGACAAGCAATACATGATGTTTAATACAAGTTGTCCTGGCTAAGCAAGCAACACACCACATTTGGGTACAGCTTATCGAGACTGAGCAAGCAATACATGATGTTTAATACAAGTTGTCCTGGCTAAGCAAGCAACACACCACATTTGCCACAGCTTACCTAGACTGAGCAAGCAATACATGATGTTTAATACAAGTTGTCCTGACTAAGCAAGCAACACACCACATTTGCCACAGCTTACCTAGACTGAGCAAGCAATACATGATGTTTAATACAAGTTGTCCTGGCTAAGCAAGCAACACACCACATTTGCCACAGCTTACCTAGACTGAGCAAGCAATACATGATGTTTAATACAAGTTGTCCTGACTAAGCAAGCAACACACCACATTTGCCACAGCTTACCTAGACTGAGCAAGCAATACATGATGTTTGATACAAGTTGTCCTGGCTAAGCAAGTAACACACCACATTTGCCACAGCTTATCGAGACTGAGCAAGCAATACATGATGTTAATACAAGTTGTCCTGGCTAAGCAAGCAACACACCACATTTGGGTACAGCTTATCGAGACTGAGCAAGCAATACATGATGTTTAATACAAGTTGTCCTGGCTAAGCAAGCGACACACCACATTTGGGTACAGCTTATCGAGACTGAGCAAGCAATACATGATGTTTAATACAAGTTGTCCTGGCTAAGCAAGCAATACACCACATTTGGGTACAGCTTATCGAAACTGAGCAAGCAATACATGATGTTTAATACAAGTTGTCCTGGCTAAGCAAGCAATACATCACATTTGCCACAGCTTACCTAGACTGAGCAAGCAATACATGATGTTTAATACAAGTTGTCCTGGCTAAGCAAGCAACACACCACATTTGGGTACAGCTTATCGAGACTGAGCAAGCAATACATGATGTTTAATACAAGTTGTCCTGGCTAAGCAAGCAATACACCACATTTGGGTACAGCTTATCGAAACTGAGCAAGCAATACATGATGTTTAATACAAGTTGTCCTGGCTAAGCAAGCAATACATCACATTTGCCACAGCTTACCTAGACTGAGCAAGCAATACATGATGTTTAATACAAGTTGTCCTGGCTAAGCAAGCAACACACCACATTTGGGTACAGCTTATCGAGACTGAGCAAGCAATACATGATGTTTAATACAAGTTGTCCTGGCTAAGCAAGCAACACACCACATTTGCCACAGCTTACCTAGACTGAGCAAGCAATACATGATGTTTGATACAAGTTGTCCTGGCTAAGCAAGCAACACACCACATTTGGGTACAGCTTATCGAGACTGAGCAAGCAATACATGATGTTTAATACAAGTTGTCCTGGCTAAGCAAGCAACACACCACATTTGCCACAGCTTATCGAGACTGAGCAAGCAATACATGATGTTTAATACAAGTTGTCCTGGCTAAGCAAGCAACACACCACATTTGGGTACAGCTTATCGAGACTGAGCAAGCAATACATGATGTTTAATACAAGTTGTCCTGGCTAAGCAAGCAATACATCACATTTGCCACAGCTTACCTAGACTGAGCAAGCAATACATGATGTTTAATACAAGTTGTCCTGGCTAAGCAAGCAACACACCACATTTGCCACAGCTTATCGAGACTGAGCAAGCAATACATGATGTTTAATACAAGTTGTCCTGGCTAAGCAAGCAACACACCACATTTGGGTACAGCCTATCGAGACTGAGCAAGCAATACATGATGTTTAATACAAGTTGTCCTGGCTAAGCAAGCAACACACCACATTTGGGTACAGCTTATCGAGACTGAGCAAGCAATACATGATGTTTAATACAAGTTGTCCTGGCTAAGCAAGCAACACACCACATTTGCCACAGCTTATCGAGACTGAGCAAGCAATACATGATGTTTAATACAAGTTGTCCTGGCTAAGCAAGCAATACATCACATTTGCCACAGCTTACCTAGACTGAGCAAGCAATACATGATGTTTAATACAAGTTGTCCTGGCTAAGCAAGCAACACACCACATTTGCCACAGCTTACCTAGACCTAGCCAGCAATACGTGATGTTTGATACGAATTACCCAGGTTAAGCCAGCAATACATAATGTCTGCCAGTATCTACTTACACTGTGCAAGCAATAAATCATCTGTGCCAGAAACTATGAAGGTCAAGTAAACAATATATGAGGGTTTAGTTGTATGAATTTACAACACTGTGATCTTTTTAATTTCGAAGCAAAATATTTTGGCAGAGTGTATTGCAGGTTGCACATAATCACAATATTGCCGAACATCTTTTATTTCTGGTTTATAGAAAGTACGAAAACAAAAAATATATTGTATAATTAGCCCCAATTCAACCCCCGATTGTAAATTCTGTATTTCACCTCTTTTTATCCTCTTACCAAGTTTAAGTGTAGAATAATTTTGCATAGAACTTTAGTTGCAGTGTGACGTTGCTTCATTAGAACAAAGCAAGTAATTCATTATGGGAATGAGACAGGGCAGAATATACTTAAAATATTTACTATTTTAGATTTAATTTTCTGAACTGTGTTAAAGCAATGTTATATTTCTCGACTTGAATTTTCGCAAACGGCAGAAATGATATTAGTAATTCGGTGTTTCTGACTTATCAGATAAACTGTCACAAATGTTGAAGTATTTATTGTCTTATTAAACCCAATATGGATGATTAGTGTTAAAGTAAATAATGTTCTAACACGTTAACATATATTTTCTTCATATTTAGCTATATAGATTTAATGTGACAGTTTACTAAATGCTATGGTAGGTTACTATTAGAAATTTGAATTTATCAGTTAAATTTTCAAGGTTATTATTCGGTGTAAAAAAACTAAAGCCTTATTACAACAAAGTGTTAAATTTATTTATGGTACTGTTTAAGGTTATTCTAAAGGCTATCAAGACGTTACGCATCTAGATACGTCTAAAAATTATGCGTGAAAATGCTATTATTAATTTTACTTTCAATGAAGAATGGACTGAAGGAACATAACTCGAACCGTTTTAAACGTTTCAGAACAGGAACAGACGTAAAATCTTTTTGGTAGAGAGGAGAGCTGGTAAAGCCATTTAAAGCTTCTGTATTCGTATTGTATATTATCACGGATACAACGTATTTTTAAAAAACCTTGGTGACCGATTCTAGAGTAAAAGCTGAGAGGTTCTTTTGAAAACATAGGTTTGGAAATCGTCATTCCGGCCAGAGAATGATTTTACCTCTCTCTTTAAAAGTAAATAATTTTTTGAAAAGAGAACTAAATTCTTTTAAAAAATTAAAAAAAATTTTAAAAAAGAGCTAAGTTCTTTTAAAAAGAACTAAGTTAAAAAAAAATTAAAAAACGAACTGAATTATTTAAAAAAAACTAAATTTAAAAAAAGAACTAAATTCTTTTAAAAAAGAACTAGCTTCCTCCAAGTTAAAGAGATTTGTTAGTTTTAATTATAGGGGAAAATGATGATGGATTTGAGTTTTTACCTGAAAAGCAGCTGAGACTGGTCGAAGAATCATAGCTCTGCAGTAGTATTGGAACAATATTTTGTAGAATGAAAATAAATTTTAAAAGAATCTCCCAATATTTGGGTACAATAACTTGTTAAATGAATATTAAGAAAAATATACTCTTATATAAAACTAGTGGAAAATTTTACAGTAAAAAAAAATATTTCCATAAAGTCAGATAAAACAAAATAAATTTTTGCTTGTTTTTTTATTGTTTAATAAGAATTTTCTTGTTGTTTTGTTACATGCCTATACGTTTTATCGCGTGAACCATGTTTTATTTCTTCATTCGCACAATATTTATATATTATATTTTATATTATATTTTATATTCGCACAATAATATATTTTAGGTTGGTATGATCTTGAGTTCTCTGATTGAATCATTGGTTTTATTTGAAGAGCTAAGTGAAAACTATTAACTTTGACGCGTTTCGAAACCGAAGTTTAGGCTTCGTCAATGAAAAGACGGCTTCGAAACGCGTCAGTAGTTAATAGTTTTCAATTAGTTCTGCAAATAATTACTTATAATATTTTCCCAAATATTTACATTTTCCATATAACACACTTTAAATCTTTCATCAGTTTTTCTTCTTATTATGCTCTTAATATATTCTACAAGCCTCATCAGTAAAAGTAATTAACGTGTAGCAGAATTTCATGAGTCATATAAATGCAAAAATATAAATGCAGGATATGTCTGCCATAATTCTTGTTTGTTGATGGAGCACCGACGTCGACGCGTACCACAATTAGTTGTGACAGTCATCAGCTTGACAAATACACGATTTCTAAGCCGTATCGCTCGTTCAACTCTCTTCAAGATTAATTATATTACATTAACTTACTTCACAAAACAACTATACATTTACGTAACAATGAATTCTAACAGTAATTAATAACGCTTAACAGCTGAGATAAACCCAACTTGGCTAAATATTTAACTGTCATTGTTGCGTCGCTATCTGTGTTAGACTGACTGACCGACTGAAATCAGGTCCAGTGAAGGCGTAAAGAGACGCCATTAAGTCAGCATAGTGTATGCTTTACTCGACGAACAATTAGAGGTGTTTAGTTAATTTGAATGTTGTTTAAGCAAAATTTCTTGAAAGTAAATTGACTACTTTCTTAGGGCATGCACCATTGAACAGTAGCGAGTAATGATAGCTAAATATAATTAATCAACATAAATATCATATTGTAGTTTTAAATAAATTTAGGATAGCAAATTTGAAATACCGTTTAACTGAAAATACGATCTTGCATTTATGATCTTGATTCAAGAATTTTAAAATCAATGTATGTGAAACAATCTCAAAACCTAATGTATTGCAGTTAAATCAAGTTGATGTGTATGTATGTGTGAGTATGTGTGTGAGTGTGTGTGTGTGTGTGTGTGTGCGCGCGCGCGCGCGTGTGTTTTGCATACGGAGGGTTGTTGGTTTCTGTTTTTCAGCACGGGTTGTGCTAGGTTATAAGAACCAATAGAAACTGTAATAACTATCCTGATACAGAATTAACATCAGCTGAATAGAATCAACTATTTATAAAAAAAAAACATTTTAGGTACGACATTATCGGCATGTTTGAAGTAACCGTGACATGCCTCGTGTTAGGTAGAGAGAAACATAGATCTTTGTATAGTGGAAATACGCAAAAATATGACTATTTCATAGACTTCTTTGTTTTGTAAAAAATATAAACCTTTTTGTTTTAATATTGTGTTTTGGCATACGTCATTAACTTCGTGTGTTTCACAGCTATAACTATTTTACGGAACTAATTTCCACGTTTTTACAGCCATTAATTTCGGTATTGATATTTTTAGTGAACCTTCGTTTGAATACATTTAACTTTGGTTGTGTCTATTATATATATATATATATATATATATATATATATATATATATATATATATATATATATATATATACATTTATATTAGTTCAAGTTGGCAGTAGGCCCTACTCTTATTAGGTTAACTAAAATTGATTGTTCCTTGTGAGTTTAAGATTGAAATGTAGGTTGTATCGATTTAGAAACCATAAAATCGAGAAATTTTATTTCCATGAATTTCGAATCTTTGTATTGTCTGAAATTGTTCCAATATGTAATTATAATTAACAGTCGGTATGTTTTATTTTCGACAATGATATTTAGGTGGCATTATTTTCACTACTGTTAAAATCGAGGTATCTTTCTTGATTTTCTATATCGATATTAAGACAATATTGACTAGCTTAAAAACAGGTGATTTTTTAAATTTTGATAAACTCTGATTCAGTAATTTATGGCAGTAATTTGACTACTTTGAACATCGATGTAATAATTTCATTTCCTAAAATGTCAGCATTCATATTTATGTGGCAGGGAAATTAAGGTAGCCGTAGTTTTTTTAACGGTAAAATGGAAATTTCTTTTACTTTCTTGAACTTATATACTTTTTTTAGGCGGATATATGACTAACTTTATGTCAGAGGTGATTGTTCTACTTCCATAAGCTCGAAATTATAAATTTTTGTGGCTTTATTCTGAGAAGTTTTATCATTGATATACATCATTTTATTTTTTAAATTTCTACTTTCAAATATAAGTGGTAGTAGTGTAATCATTTCATGAACTATTCTCAGTCGAAATTCAGAAGGCTTTGCATTGATCTGTTAAAAGAAGTGTTTTCTTATACTTTAGTTCTGCTTCTTATACCAGGTAAATAACAGGTCATTTGTAGGGTGAGGAATAGATTTTCAAATAGAAATCATAAATAAGTTTCAGTGATTAGTAATTATCAAACACAATTTATCAATACGGAGTTCAACATTGGCAAAAATTACAGATACCAAACTTCCCATAAAAAATGATTAATCTTTTTTTTAAATAAAGTTCAAGACAACCCGTTACCAGTCGTAAAATTAAATTTCAGGATTTTCCATAGAATCGAAAGCTTTTAAGATGTCTGGGTTGTAAACAGGTTTCAAGTGGCATGGTATACAAATCTTATACTCACTCCTCCATCGAATGCCCGCAATTTGTTTCAAAGGCGATGTCAGTAAAACCTTTCCTTGGACCTGGACTAGCCTAGAACCCTGATAAGGAACATGGAAAACTGGTTGACGTTAATTGAACATATTGTAACAATTATCATCAGCTAATTAACATAAACTTAAAAATAAACAAGGAAGATGTATTCGACTCGTCCACCCAGTATATAAAATACCTATTCATATTCGTTTAAGTATATAATACTTTATAAATCTTCTTTCTTTTCGTTATTCTTTGACTTTTCAGAAGCCACCCTCAAGAGAGTCAAGGGCCTGAACCGACAGTGATTTGCTTCTTGAGTTCATTTAGGAAAATGAAATGTTAAGGGTATATTGACCTAGTTTAGGCCATAATAGAAAAATCTACCGTTAGTCTGTTTGAACGTTTACTTTGTGTGAAGAAAGAGACTTTATTGAAGCGAACAGAATTTGTAAAACTTCAGATTGAAATAAAAAAGCGTAGTAGAAAAAATGCAGTAAAACGCCCAATAAAAGTAATAGTTGATAATTGTTGTATATGGGATTGCTTAGCAACGGCCATTATTTCAGCTTAAAAATTTTCACTGAAAGGTTTTTATTTGTATCAGCTAACAAAATTTATGCCTAGGTCTTGCATTAACTAAAAATAACACCTAAATGTGCAGTAAAAAAATCAAATCAGAATTTTAATAATGAGCCTAAAATTGACGGTGGTATTTTATCGGTACGGAAGTAATTTGAGAGTAAACAGTACACGTGCATTTCAACATTAATTAAGAAAATAATTGAAGTTTAACAGTAGACAGTGAAATTTTACAGTAAGGTGATCAGCGATGTTTAACAGTATACAGTGAATTTTAACAGTAAGGTGGTCAGTGATGTTTAACAGTACACAGTGAATTTTAACAGTAAGGTGGTCAGTGATGTTTAACAGTACTCAGTGAATTTTAACAGTAAGGTGATCAGTGATGTTTAACAGTACACAGTGAATTTTAACAGCAAGAAGTTCAGTGATGTTTAACAGTACACAGTGAATTTTAACAGTAAGGTGGTCAGCAATGTTTAACAGTTCACAGTGAATTTTAACAGTAAGGTGGTCAGCATCGTTTAACAGTTCACAGTGAATTTTAACAGTAAAGTGGTCAGCAATGTTTAACAGTACACAGTGAATTTTAACAGTAAGGTGGTCAGTGATGTTTAACAGTTCACAGTGAATTTTAACAGTAAGGTGGTCAGTGATGTTTAAGAGTACACAGTGAATTTTAACAGTAAGGTGGTCAGCTATGTTTAACAGTACACAGTGAATTTTAACAGTAAGGTGGTCAGTGATGTTTAACAGTTCACAGTGAATTTTAACAGTAAGGTGGTGAGTGATGTTTAATAGTACACAGTGAATTTTAACAGTAAGGTGGTCAGCAATGTTTAACAGTACACAGTGAATTTTAACAGTAAGGTGGTCAGTGATGTTTAACAGTACACAGTGAATTTTAACAGTAAGGTGATCATTGATGTTTAACAGTACACAGTGAATTTTAACAGCAAGAAGTTCAGTGATGTTTAACAGTACACAGTGAATTTTAACAGTAAGGTGGTCAGCAATGTTTAACAGTTCACAGTGAATTTTAACAGTAAGGTGGTCAGCATCGTTTAACAGTTCACAGTGAATTTTAACAGTAAGGTGGTCAGCATCGTTTAACAGTTCACAGTGAATTTTAACAGTAAGGTGGTCTGTGATGTTTAACAGTACACAGTGAATTTTAACAGTAAGGTGGTCAGTGATGTTTAACAGTACTCAGTGAATTTTAACAGTAAGGTGATCAGTGATGTTTAACAGTACACAGTGAATTTTAACAGCAAGAAGTTCAGTGATGTTTAACAGTACACAGTGAATTTTAACAGTAAGGTGGTCAGCAATGTTTAACAGTTCACAGTGAATTTTAACAGTAAGGTGGTCAGCATCGTTTAACAGTTCACAGTGAATTTTAACAGTAAGGTGGTCAGCATCGTTTAACAGTTCACAGTGAATTTTAACAGTAAGGTGGTCAGTGATGTTTAACAGTACACAGTGAATTTTAACAGTAAGGTGGTCAGTGATGTTTAACAGTTCACAGTGAATTTTAACAGTAAGATGGTCAGTGATGTTTAACAGTACACAGTGAATTTTAACAGTAAGGTGGTCAGCTATGTTTAACAGTACACAGTGAATTTTAACAGTAAGGTGGTCAGTGATGTTTAACAGTTCACAGTGAATTTTAACAGTAAGGTGGTGAGTGATGTTTAATAGTACACAGTGAATTTTAACAGTAAGGTGGTCATCAATGTTTAACAGTTCACAGTAAACTTTAACAGTAAGGGGGTCATTGATGTTTAACAGTACACAGTGAATTTTAACAGTAAGGTGGTCAGTGATGTTTAACAGTACACAGTGAATTTTAACAGTAAGGTGGTCAGTGATGTTTAACAGTACTCAGTGAATTTTAACAGTAAGGTGGTCAGCATCGTTTAACAGTTCACAGTGAATTTTAACAGTAAGGTGGTCAGTGAAGTTTAACAGTACACAGTGAATTTTAACAGTAAGGTGGTCAGCAATGTTAAACAGTTCACAGTGAATTTTAACAGTAAGGCGGTCATTGATGTTTAGCAGTACACAGTGAATTTTAACAGTAAGGTAGGCAGTGATGTTTAACAGTTCACAGTGAATTTTAACAGTAAGGCGGTCATTGATGTTTAGCAGTACACAGTGAATTTTAACAGTAAGGTAGGCAGTGATGTTTAACAGTTCACAGTGAATTTTAACAGTAAGGCGGTCATTGATATTCAGCAGTACACAGTGAATTTTAACAGTAAGGTGGTCAGTGATGTTAAACAGTTCACAGTGAATTTTAACAGTAAGGTGGTCAGTGATGTTTAACAGTACAAAGTGAATTTTAACAGTAAGGTGGTCAGCAATGTTTAACAGTTCACAGTGAATTTTAACAGTAAGGTGGTCATTGATGTTTAGCAGTACACAGTGAATTTTAACAGTAAGGTGATCAGTGATGTTTAACAGTTCACAGTGAATTTTAACAGTAAGGTGGTCATCAATGTTTAACAGTTCACAGTAAACTTTAACAGTAAGGGGGTCATTGATGTTTAATAGTACACAGTGAATTTCAACAGTAAGGTGGTCAGCAATGTTAAACAGTTCACAGTGAATTTTAACAGTAAGGCGGTCATTGATGTTTAGCAGTACTCAGTGAATTTTAACAGTGAGGTAGTCAGGGATGTTTAAAAGTTCACAGTGAATTTTAACAGTAAGGCGGTCAGTGATGTTTAACCCTACACAGTGAATTTTAACAGTAAGGTGGTCAGCAATGTTTAACAGTTCACATTGAATTTTAACAGTAAGGTGGTTAGTGATGTTTAACAGTACACAGTGAATTTTAACAGTAAGGTGGTCAGTGATGTTTAGTAGTACACAGTGAATTTTAACAGTAAGGTGATCAGTGATGTCTAACAGTTCACAGTGAATTTTAACAGTAAGGTGGTCAGTGATGTTTAATAGTACACAGTGAATTTTAACAGTAAGGTGGTCAGCAATGTTAAACAGTTCACAGTGAATTTTAACAGTAAGGCGGTCATTGATGTTTAGCAGTACACAGTGAATTTTAACAGTAAGGTGGTCAGCAATGTTTAACAGTACACAGTGAATTTTAACAGTAAAGTGGTCAGCAATGTTTAACAGTTCACAGTGAATTTTAACAGTAAGGTGGTCAGTGATGTTTAGCAGTACACAGTGAATTTTAACAGTAAGGTGATCAGTGATGTTTAACAGTTCACAGTGAATTTTAACAGTAAGGTGGTCATCAATGTTTAACAGTTCACAGTAAACTTTAATAGTAAGGGGGTCATTGATGTTTAATGGTACACAGTGAATTTTAACAGTAAGGTGGTCAGCAATGTTAAACAGTTCACAGTGAATTTTAACAGTAAGGCGGTCATTGATGTTTAGCAGTACACAGTGAATTTTAACAGTGAGGTAGTCAGTGATGTTTAACAGTTCACAGTGAATTTTAACAGTAAAGCGGTCAGTGATGTTTAACCCTACACAGTGAATTTTAACAGTAAGGTGGTCAGCAATGTTTAACAGTTCACATTGAATTTTAACAGTAAGGTGGTCAGTGATGTTTAACAGTACACAGTGAATTTTAACAGTAAGGTGGTCAGTGATGTTTAGCAGTACACAGTGAATTTTAACAGTAAGGTGATCAGTGATGTTTAACAGTTCACAGTGAATTTTAACAGTAAGGTGGTCAGTGATGTTTAACAGTACACAGTGAATTTTAACAGTAAGGTGGTCATCAATGTTTAACAGTTCACAGTACATTTTAACAGTAAGGGGGTCATTGATGTTTAACAGTACACAGTGAATTTTAACAGTAAGGTGGTCAGCAATGTTTGACAGTTCACAGTGAACTTTAACAGTAAGGTGGTCAGTGATGTTTAACAGTACTCAGTGAATTTTAACAGTAAGGTGATCAGTGATGTTTAACAGTACACAGTGAATTTTAACAGAAAGAAGTTCAGTGATGTTTAACAGTACACAGTGAATTTTAACAGTAAGGTGGTCAGCATCGTTTAACAGTTCACAGTGAATTTTAACAGTAAGGTGGTCAGTGATGTTTAACAGTACACAGTGAATTTTAACAGTAAGGTGGTCAGCAATGTTTAACAGTTCACAGTGAATTTTAACAGTAAGGTAGGCAGTGATGTTTAACAGTTCACAGTGAATTTTAACAGTAAGGCGGTCATTGATGTTCAGCAGTACACAGTGAATTTTAACAGTAAGGTGGTCAGTAATGTTTAACAGTTCACAGTGAATTTTAACAGTAAGGTGGTCAGTGATGTTTAACAGTACACAGTGAATTTTAACAGTAAGGTAGTCAGCAATGTTTAACAGTTCACAGTGAATTTTAACAGTAAGGTGGTCAGTGATGTTTAGCAGTACACAGTGAATTTTAACAGTAAGGTGATCAGTGATGTTTAATAGTTCACAGTGAATTTTAACAGTAAGGTGGTCATCAATGTTTAACAGTTCACAGTAAACTTTAACAGTAAGGGGGTCATTGATGTTTAATAGTACACAGTGAATTTTAACAGTAAGGTGGTCAGCAATGTTAAACAGTTCACAGTGAATTTTAACAGTAAGGCGGTCATTGATGTTTAGCAGTACACAGTGAATTTTAACAGTGAGGTAGTCAGTGATGTTTAACAGTTCACAGTGAATTTTAACAGTAAGGCGGTCAGTGATGTTTAACCCTACACAGTGAATTTTAACAGTAAGGTGGTCAGCAATGTTTAACAGTTCACATTGAATTTTAACAGTAAGGTGGTCAGTGATGTTTAACAGTACACAGTGAATTTTAACAGTAAGGTGGTCAGTGATGTTTAGCAGTACACAGTGAATTTTAACAGTAAGGTGATCAGTGATGTCTAACAGTTCACAGTGAATTTTAACAGTAAGGTGGTCAAAGATGTTTAATAGTACACAGTGAATTTTAACAGTAAGGTGGTCAGCAATGTTAAACAGTTCACAGTGAATTTTAACAGTAAGGCGGTCATTGATGTTTAGCAGTACACAGTGAATTTTAACAGTAAGGTAGGCAGTGATGTTTAACAGTACACAGTGAATTTTAACAGTAAGGCGGTCATTGATGTTTAGCAGTACACAGTGAATTTTAACAGTAAGGTGGTCAGTGATGTTTAACAGTTCATAGTGAATTTTAACAGTAAGGTGGTCAGCAATGTTTAACAGTACACAGTGAATTTTAACAGTAAGTTGGTCAGCAATGTTTAACAGTTCACAGTGAATATTAACAGTAAGGTGGTCAGTGATGTTTAGCAGTACACAGTGAATTTTAACAGTAAGGTGATCAGTGATGTTTAACAGTTCACAGTGGTTTTAAACAGTAAGGTGGTCATCAATGTTTAACAGTTCACCGTAAACTTTAACAGTAAGGGGGTCATTGATGTTTAATAGTACACAGTGAATTTTAACAGTAAGGTGGTCAGAAATGTTAAACAGTTCACAGTGAATTTTAACAGTAAAGCGGTCATTGATGTTTAGCAGTACACAGTGAATTTTAACAGTGAGTTAGTCAGTGATGTTTAACAGTTCACAGCGAATTTTAACAGTAAAGCGGTCAGTGATGTTTAACCCTACACAGTGAATTTTAACAGTAAGGTGGTCAGTGATGTTTAACAGTACACAGTGAATTTTAACAGTAAGGTGGTCAGTGATGTTTAGCAGTACACAGTGAATTTTAACAGTAAGGTGATCAGTGATGTTTAACAGTTCACAGTGAATTTTAACAGTAAGGTGGTCAGTGATGTTTAACAGTACACAGTGAATTTTAACAGTAAGGTGGTCATCAATGTTTCACAGTTCACAGTAAATTTTAACAGTAAGGGGGTCATTGATGTTTAACAGTACACAGTGAATTTTAACAGTAAGGTGGTCAGTGATGTTTAACAGTACACAGTGAATTTTAACAGTAAGGTGGTCAGCAATGTTTAACAGTTCACAGTGAATTTTACCAGTAAGGTGGTCAGCAATGTTTAACAGTTCACAATGAATTTTAAGAGTAAGGTGGTCATTGATGTTTAGCAGTACACAGTGAATTTTAACAGTAAGGTGGTCAGTGATGTGTAAGAGTACACAGGGAATTTTAACAGTAAGGTGGTCATCAATGTTTAACAGTTCACAGTAAATTTTAACAGTAAGGGGGTCATTGATATTTAACAGTACACAGTGAATTTTAACAGTAATGTGGTCAGTGATGTTTAACAGTTCACAGTGAATTTTAACAGTAAGGCGGTCAGCAATGTTTAACAGTTCACAGTGAATTTTAACAGTAAGGTGGTCATTGATGTTTAACAGTACACAGTGAATTTTAACAGTAAGGTGGTCAGTGATGTTTAGCAGTACACAGTGAATTTTAACAGTAAGGTGATCAGTGATGTTTAACAGTTCACAGTGAATTTTAACAGTAAGGTGGTCAGTGATGTTTAACAGTACACAGTGAATTTTAACAGTAAGGTGGTCATCAATGTTTAACAGTTCACAGTACATTTTAACAGTAAGGGGGTCATTGATGTTTAACAGTACACAGTGAATTTTAACAGTAAGGTGGTCAGTGATGTTTAGCAGTATACAGTGAATTTTAACAGTAAGGTGGTCAGCAATGTTTGACAGTTCACAGTGAACTTTAACAGTAAGGTGGTCAATGATGTTTAGCAGTACACAGTGAATTTTAACAGTAAGGTGATCAGTGATGTTTAACAGTTCACAGTGATTTTTAACAGTAAGGTGGTCAGTGATGTTTAACAGTACTCAGTGAATTTTAACAGTAAGGTGATCAGTGATGTTTAACAGTACACAGTGAATTTTAACAGTAAGAAGTTCAGTGATGTTTAACAGTACACAGTGAATTTTAACAGTAAGGTGGTCAGTGATGTTTAACAGTACACAGTGAATTTTAACAGTAAGGTGGTCAGCAATGTTTAACAGTTCACAGTGAATTTTAACAGTAAGGTAGGCAGTGATGTTTAAGAGTTCACAGTGAATTTTAACAGTAAGGCAGTCATTGATGTTCAGCAGTACACAGTGAATTTTAACAGTAAGGTGGTCAGTAATGTTTAACAGTTCACTGTGAATTTTAACAGTAAGGTGGTCAGTGATGTTTAACAGTACACAGTGAATTTTAACAGTAAGGTAGTCAGCAATGTTTAACAGTTCACAGTGAATTTTAACAGTAAGGTGGTCAGTGATGTTTAGCAGTACACAGTGAATTTTAACAGTAAGGTGATCAGTGATGTTTAATAGTTCACAGTGAATTTTAACAGTAAGGTGGTCATCAATGTTTAACAGTTCACAGTAAACTTTAACAGTAAGGGGGTCATTGATGTTTAATAGTACACAGTGAATTTTAACAGTAAGGTGGTCAGCAATGTTAAACAGTTCACAGTGAATTTTAACAGTAAGGCGGTCATTGATGTTTAGCAGTACACAGTGAATTTTAACAGTGAGGTAGTCAGTGATGTTTAACAGTTCACAGTGAATTTTAACAGTAAGGCGGTCAGTGATGTTTAACCCTACACAGTGAATTTTAACAGTAAGGTGGTCAGCAATGTTTAACAGTTCACATTGAATTTTAACAGTAAGGTGGTCAGTGATGTTTAACAGTACACAGTGAATTTTAACAGTAAGGTGGTCAGTGATGTTTAGCAGTACACAGTGAATTTTAACAGTAAGGTGATCAGTGATGTCTAACAGTTCACAGTGAATTTTAACAGTAAGGTGGTCAAAGATGTTTAATAGTACACAGTGAATTTTAACAGTAAGGTGGTCAGCAATGTTAAACAGTTCACAGTGAATTTTAACAGTAAGGCGGTCATTGATGTTTAGCAGTACACAGTGAATTTTAACAGTAAGGTAGGCAGTGATGTTTAACAGTACACAGTGAATTTTAACAGTAAGGCGGTCATTGATGTTTAGCAGTACACAGTGAATTTTAACAGTAAGGTGGTCAGTGATGTTTAACAGTTCATAGTGAATTTTAACAGTAAGGTGGTCAGCAATGTTTAACAGTACACAGTGAATTTTAACAGTAAGTTGGTCAGCAATGTTTAACAGTTCACAGTGAATATTAACAGTAAGGTGGTCAGTGATGTTTAGCAGTACACAGTGAATTTTAACAGTAAGGTGATCAGTGATGTTTAACAGTTCACAGTGGTTTTAAACAGTAAGGTGGTCATCAATGTTTAACAGTTCACAGTAAACTTTAACAGTAAGGGGGTCATTGATGTTTAATAGTACACAGTGAATTTTAACAGTAAGGTGGTCAGAAATGTTAAACAGTTCACAGTGAATTTTAACAGTAAAGCGGTCATTGATGTTTAGCAGTACACAGTGAATTTTAACAGTGAGTTAGTCAGTGATGTTTAACAGTTCACAGCGAATTTTAACAGTAAAGCGGTCAGTGATGTTTAACCCTACACAGTGAATTTTAACAGTAAGGTGGTCAGTGATGTTTAACAGTACACAGTGAATTTTAACAGTAAGGTGGTCAGTGATGTTTAGCAGTACACAGTGAATTTTAACAGTAAGGTGATCAGTGATGTTTAACAGTTCACAGTGAATTTTAACAGTAAGGTGGTCAGTGATGTTTAACAGTACACAGTGAATTTTAACAGTAAGGTGGTCATCAATGTTTCACAGTTCACAGTAAATTTTAACAGTAAGGGGGTCATTGATGTTTAACAGTACACAGTGAATTTTAACAGTAAGGTGGTCAGTGATGTTTAACAGTACACAGTGAATTTTAACAGTAAGGTGGTCAGCAATGTTTAACAGTTCACAGTGAATTTTACCAGTAAGGTGGTCAGCAATGTTTAACAGTTCACAATGAATTTTAAGAGTAAGGTGGTCATTGATGTTTAGCAGTACACAGTGAATTTTAACAGTAAGGTGGTCAGTGATGTGTAACAGTACACAGGGAATTTTAACAGTAAGGTGGTCATCAATGTTTAACAGTTCACAGTAAATTTTAACAGTAAGGGGGTCATTGATATTTAACAGTACACAGTGAATTTTAACAGTAATGTGGTCAGTGATGTTTAACAGTTCACAGTGAATTTTAACAGTAAGGCGGTCAGCAATGTTTAACAGTTCACAGTGAATTTTAACAGTAAGGTGGTCATTGATGTTTAACAGTACACAGTGAATTTTAACAGTAAGGTGGTCAGTGATGTTTAGCAGTACACAGTGAATTTTAACAGTAAGGTGATCAGTGATGTTTAACAGTTCACAGTGAACTTTAACAGTAAGGTGGTCAATGATGTTTAGCAGTACACAGTGAATTTTAACAGTAAGGTGATCAGTGATGTTTAACAGTTCACAGTGATTTTTAACAGTAAGGTGGTCAGTGATGTTTAACAGTACTCAGTGAATTTTAACAGTAAGGTGATCAGTGATGTTTAACAGTACAGAGTGAATTTTAACAGTAAGAAGTTCAGTGATGTTTAACAGTACACAGTGAATTTTAACAGTAAGGTGGTCAGCATCGTTTTACAGTTCACAGTGAATTTTAACAGTAAGGTGGTCAGTGATGTTTAACAGTACACAGTGAATTTTAACAGTAAGGTGGTCAGCAATGTTAAACAGTTCACAGTGAATTTTAACAGTAAGGCGGTCATTGATGTTTAGCAGTACACCGTGAATTTTAACAGTAAGGTAATCAGTGATGTTTAACAGTTCACAGTGAATTTTAACAGTAAGGCGGTCATTGATGTTCAGCGGTACACAGTGAATTTTAACAGTAAGGTGGTCAGTGATGTTTAACAGTTCACTGTGAATTTTAACAGTAAGGTGGTCAGTGATGTTTGACAGTACACAGTGAATTTTAACAGTAAGGTAGTCAGCAATGTTTAACAGTTCACAGTGAATTTTAACAGTAAGGTGGTCAGTGATGTTTAGCAGTACACAGTGAATTTTAACAGTAAGGTGATCAGTGATGTTTAATGGTTCACAGTGAATTTTAACAGTAAGGTGGTCATCAATGTTTAACAGTTCACAGTAAACTTTACCAGTAGGGGGGGCTTTTATGTTTAATAGTACACAGTGAATTTTAACAGTAAGGTGGTCAGCAATGTTAAACAGTTCACAATGAATTTTAACAGTAAGGCGGTCATTGATGTTTAGCAGTACACAGTGAATTTTAACAGTGAGGTAGTCAGTGATGTTTAACAGTTCACAGTGAATTTTAACAGTAAGGCGGTCAGTGATGTTTAACCCTACACAGTGAATTTTAACAGTAAGGTGGTCAGCAATGTTTAACAGTTCACATTGAATTTTAATAGTAAGGTGGTCAGTGATGTTTAACAGTACACAGTGAATTTTAACAGTAAGGTGGTCAGCAATGTTTAACAGTACACAGTGAATTTTAACAGTAAAGTGGTCAGCAATGTTTAACAGTTCACAGTGAATTTTAACAGTAAGGTGGTCAGTGATGTTTAGCAGTACACAGTGAATTTTAACAGTAAGGTGATCAGTGATGTTTAACAGTTCACAGTGAATTTTAACAGTAAGGTGGTCATCAATGTTTAACAGTTCACAGTAAACTTTAATAGTAAGGGGGTCATTGATGTTTAATGGTACACAGTGAATTTTAACAGTAAGGTGGTCAGCAATGTTAAACAGTTCACAGTGAATTTTAACAGTAAGGCGGTCATTGATGTTTAGCAGTACACAGTGAATTTTAACAGTGAGGTAGTCAGTGATGTTTAACAGTTCACAGTGAATTTTAACAGTAAAGCGGTCAGTGATTTTTAACCCTACACAGTGAATTTTAACAGTAAGGTGGTCAGCAATGTTTAACAGTTCACATTGAATTTTAACAGTAAGGTGGTCAGTGATGTTTAACAGTACACAGTGAATTTTAACAGTAATGTGGTCAGTGATGTTTAGCAGTACACAGTGAATTTTAACAGTAAGGTGATCAGTGATGTTTAACAGTTCACAGTGAATTTTAACAGTAAGGTGGTCAGTGATGTTTAACAGTACACAGTGAATTTTAACAGTAAGGTGGTCATCAATGTTTAACAGTTCACAGTACATTTTAACAGTAAGGGGGTCATTGATGTTTAACAGTACACAGTGAATTTTAACAGTAAGGTGGTCAGCAATGTTTGACAGTTCACAGTGAACTTTAACAGTAAGGTGGTCAGTGATGTTTAACAGTACTCAGTGAATTTTAACAGTAAGGTGATCAGTGATGTTTAACAGTACACAGTGAATTTTAACAGAAAGAAGTTCAGTGATGTTTAACAGTACACAGTGAATTTTAACAGTAAGGTGGTCAGCATCGTTTAACAGTTCACAGTGAATTTTAACAGTAAGGTGGTCAGTGATGTTTAACAGTACACAGTGAATTTTAACAGTAAGGTGGTCAGCAATGTTTAACAGTTCACAGTGAATTTTAACAGTAAGGTAGGCAGTGATGTTTAACAGTTCACAGTGAATTTTAACAGTAAGGCGGTCATTGATGTTCAGCAGTACACAGTGAATTTTAACAGTAAGGTGGTCAGTAATGTTTAACAGTTCACTGTGAATTTTAACAGTAAGGTGGTCAGTGATGTTTAACAGTACACAGTGAATTTTAACAGTAAGGTAGTCAGCAATGTTTAACAGTTCACAGTGAATTTTAACAGTAAGGTGGTCAGTGATGTTTAGCAGTACACAGTGAATTTTAACAGTAAGGTGATCAGTGATGTTTAATAGTTCACAGTGAATTTTAACAGTAAGGTGGTCATCAATGTTTAACAGTTCACAGTAAACTTTAACAGTAAGGGGGTCATTGATGTTTAATAGTACACAGTGAATTTTAACAGTAAGGTGGTCAGCAATGTTAAACAGTTCACAGTGAATTTTAACAGTAAGGCGGTCATTGATGTTTAGCAGTACACAGTGAATTTTAACAGTGAGGTAGTCAGTGATGTTTAACAGTTCACAGTGAATTTTAACAGTAAGGCGGTCAGTGATGTTTAACCCTACACAGTGAATTTTAACAGTAAGGTGGTCAGCAATGTTTAACAGTTCACATTGAATTTTAACAGTAAGGTGGTCAGTGATGTTTAACAGTACACAGTGAATTTTAACAGTAAGGTGGTCAGTGATGTTTAGCAGTACACAGTGAATTTTAACAGTAAGGTGATCAGTGATGTCTAACAGTTCACAGTGAATTTTAACAGTAAGGTGGTCAAAGATGTTTAATAGTACACAGTGAATTTTAACAGTAAGGTGGTCAGCAATGTTAAACAGTTCACAGTGAATTTTAACAGTAAGGCGGTCATTGATGTTTAGCAGTACACAGTGAATTTTAACAGTAAGGTAGGCAGTGATGTTTAACAGTACACAGTGAATTTTAACAGTAAGGCGGTCATTGATGTTTAGCAGTACACAGTGAATTTTAACAGTAAGGTGGTCAGTGATGTTTAACAGTTCATAGTGAATTTTAACAGTAAGGTGGTCAGCAATGTTTAACAGTACACAGTGAATTTTAACAGTAAGTTGGTCAGCAATGTTTAACAGTTCACAGTGAATATTAACAGTAAGGTGGTCAGTGATGTTTAGCAGTACACAGTGAATTTTAACAGTAAGGTGATCAGTGATGTTTAACAGTTCACAGTGGTTTTAAACAGTAAGGTGGTCATCAATGTTTAACAGTTCACAGTAAACTTTAACAGTAAGGGGGTCATTGATGTTTAATAGTACACAGTGAATTTTAACAGTAAGGTGGTCAGAAATGTTAAACAGTTCACAGTGAATTTTAACAGTAAAGCGGTCATTGATGTTTAGCAGTACACAGTGAATTTTAACAGTGAGTTAGTCAGTGATGTTTAACAGTTCACAGCGAATTTTAACAGTAAAGCGGTCAGTGATGTTTAACCCTACACAGTGAATTTTAACAGTAAGGTGGTCAGTGATGTTTAACAGTACACAGTGAATTTTAACAGTAAGGTGGTCAGTGATGTTTAGCAGTACACAGTGAATTTTAACAGTAAGGTGATCAGTGATGTTTAACAGTTCACAGTGAATTTTAACAGTAAGGTGGTCAGTGATGTTTAACAGTACACAGTGAATTTTAACAGTAAGGTGGTCATCAATGTTTCACAGTTCACAGTAAATTTTAACAGTAAGGGGGTCATTGATGTTTAACAGTACACAGTGAATTTTAACAGTAAGGTGGTCAGTGATGTTTAACAGTTCATAGTGAATTTTAACAGTAAGGTGGTCAGCAATGTTTAACAGTACACAGTGAATTTTAACAGTAAGTTGGTCAGCAATGTTTAACAGTTCACAGTGAATATTAACAGTAAGGTGGTCAGTGATGTTTAGCAGTACACAGTGAATTTTAACAGTAAGGTGATCAGTGATGTTTAACAGTTCACAGTGGTTTTAAACAGTAAGGTGGTCATCAATGTTTAACAGTTCACAGTAAACTTTAACAGTAAGGGGGTCATTGATGTTTAATAGTACACAGTGAATTTTAACAGTAAGGTGGTCAGAAATGTTAAACAGTTCACAGTGAATTTTAACAGTAAAGCGGTCATTGATGTTTAGCAGTACACAGTGAATTTTAACAGTGAGTTAGTCAGTGATGTTTAACAGTTCACAGCGAATTTTAACAGTAAAGCGGTCAGTGATGTTTAACCCTACACAGTGAATTTTAACAGTAAGGTGGTCAGTGATGTTTAACAGTACACAGTGAATTTTAACAGTAAGGTGGTCAGTGATGTTTAGCAGTACACAGTGAATTTTAACAGTAAGGTGATCAGTGATGTTTAACAGTTCACAGTGAATTTTAACAGTAAGGTGGTCAGTGATGTTTAACAGTACACAGTGAATTTTAACAGTAAGGTGGTCATCAATGTTTCACAGTTCACAGTAAATTTTAACAGTAAGGGGGTCATTGATGTTTAACAGTACACAGTGAATTTTAACAGTAAGGTGGTCAGTGATGTTTAACAGTACACAGTGAATTTTAACAGTAAGGTGGTCAGCAATGTTTAACAGTTCACAGTGAATTTTACCAGTAAGGTGGTCAGCAATGTTTAACAGTTCACAATGAATTTTAAGAGTAAGGTGGTCATTGATGTTTAGCAGTACACAGTGAATTTTAACAGTAAGGTGGTCAGTGATGTGTAACAGTACACAGGGAATTTTAACAGTAAGGTGGTCATCAATGTTTAACAGTTCACAGTAAATTTTAACAGTAAGGGGGTCATTGATATTTAACAGTACACAGTGAATTTTAACAGTAATGTGGTCAGTGATGTTTAACAGTTCACAGTGAATTTTAACAGTAAGGCGGTCAGCAATGTTTAACAGTTCACAGTGAATTTTAACAGTAAGGTGGTCATTGATGTTTAACAGTACACAGTGAATTTTAACAGTAAGGTGGTCAGTGATGTTTAGCAGTACACAGTGAATTTTAACAGTAAGGTGGTCAGTGATGTTTAACAGTACACAGTGAATTTTAACAGTAAGGTGGTCATCAATGTTTAACAGTTCACAGTACATTTTAACAGTAAGGGGGTCATTGATGTTTAACAGTACACAGTGAATTTTAACAGTAAGGTGGTCAGTGATGTTTAGCAGTACACAGTGAATTTTAACAGTAAGGTGATCAGTGATGTCTAACAGTTCACAGTGAATTTTAACAGTAAGGTGGTCAAAGATGTTTAATAGTACACAGTGAATTTTAACAGTAAGGTGGTCAGCAATGTTAAACAGTTCACAGTGAATTTTAACAGTAATTCGGTCATTGATGTTTAGCAGTACACAGTGAATTTTAACAGTAAGGTAGGCAGTGATGTTTAACAGTACACAGTGAATTTTAACAGTAAGGCGGTCATTGATGTTTAGCAGTACACAGTGAATTTTAACAGTAAGGTGGTCAGTGATGTTTAACAGTTCATAGTGAATTTTAACAGTAAGGTGGTCAGCAATGTTTAACAGTACACAGTGAATTTTAACAGTAAGTTGGTCAGCAATGTTTAACAGTTCACAGTGAATTTTAACAGTAAGGTGGTCAGTGATGTTTAGCAGTACACAGTGAATTTTAACAGTAAGGTTATCAGTGATGTTTAACAGTTCACAGTGAATTTTAACAGTAAGGTGGTCATCAATGTTTAACAGTTCATAGTGAATTTTAACAGTAAGGTGGTCATTGATGTTTAACATTACACTGTGAATTTTAACAGTAAGATAGTCAGTGATGTTTAACAGTTCACAGTGAATTTTAACAGTAAGGAGGTCAGTGATGTTTAACAGTACACAGTGAATTTTCCCAGTAAGGTGGTCAGCAATGTTTAACAGTTCACAGTGAATTTTAAGAGTAAGGTGGACATTGATGTTTAGCAGTACACAGTGAATTTTAACAGTAAGGTGGTCAGTGATGTTTAACAGTGCACAGTGATTTTTAACAGTAATTTGGTCAGTGATGTTTAGCAGTACACAGTGAATTTTAACAGTAAGGTGGACAGTGATGTTTAACAATACACAGTGAATTTTAACAGTAAGGTGGTCAGTGATGTTTAGCAGTACACAGTGAATTTTAACAGTAAGGTGGTCAGCAATGTTTAACAGTTCACAGTGAATTTTAACAGTAAGGTGGTCAGTGATGTTTAGCAGTACACAGTGAATTTTAACAGTAAGGTGATCAGTGATGTTTAACAGTTCACAGTGAATTTTAACAGTAAGGTGGTCAGTGATGTTTAACAGTACACAGTGAATTTTAACAGTAAGGTGGTCATCAATGTTTAACAGTTCACAGTGAATTTTAACAGTAAGGTGGTCAGTGATGTTTAACAGTACACAGTGAATTTTAACAGTAAGGGGGTCAGCAATGTTAAACAGTTCACAGTGAATTTTGACAGTAAGGCGGTCATTGATGTTTAGCAGTACACAGTGAATTTTAACAGTGAGGTATTCAGTGATGTTTAACAGTTCACAGTGAATTTTAACAGTAAGGCGGTCAGTGATGTTTAACCCTACACAGTGAATTTTAACAGTAAGGTGGTCAGCAATGTTTAACAGTTCACATTGAAATTTAACAGTAAGGTGGTCAGTGATGTTTAACAGTACACAGTGAATTTTAACAGTAAGGTGGTCAGTGATGTTTAGCAGTACACAGTGAATTTTAACAGTAAGGTGATCAGTGATGTTTAACAGTACACAGTGAATTTTAACAGTAAGGTGGTCAGTGATGTTTAACAGTACACAGTGAATTTTAACAGTAAGGTGGTCATCAATGTTTAACAGTTCACAGTAAATTGTAACAGTAAGGGGGTCATTGATGTTTAACAGTACACAGTGAATTTTAACAGTAAGGCGGTCATTGATGTTTAGCAGTACACAGTGAATTTTAACAGTAAGGTGGTCAGTGATGTTTAACAGTACACAGTGAATTTTAACAGTAAGGTGGTCAGTGATGTTTAGCAGTACACAGTGAATTTTAACAGTAAGGTGATCAGTGATGTTTAACAGTTCACAGTAAATTGTAACAGTAAGGGGGTCATTGATGTTTAACAGTACACAGTGAATTTTAACAGTAAGGCGGTCATTGATGTTTAGCAGTACACAGTGAATTTTAACAGTAAGGTGGTCAGTGATGTTTAACAGTACACAGTGAATTTCAACAGTAAGGTGGTCAGTGATGTTTAGCAGTACACAGTGAATTTTAACAGTAAGGTGATCAGTGATGTTTAACAGTTCACAGTGAACTTTAACTGTAAGGTGGTCAGTGATGTTTAGCAGTACACAGTGAATTTTAACAGTAAGGTGGTCAGTGATGTTTAACAGTACACAGTGAATTTTAACAGTAAGGTGGTCAGTGATGTTTAGCAGTACACAGTGAATTTTAACAGTAAGGTGATCAGTGATGTTTAACAGTTCACAGTGAATTTTAACAGTAAGGTGGTCAGTGATGTTTAGCAGTACACAGTGAATTTTAACAGTAAGGCGGTCATTGATGTTTAGCAGTACACAATGAATTTTAACAGTAAGGCGGTCATTGATGTTTAGCAGTACACAGTGAATTTTAACAGTAAGGTGATCAGTGATGTTTAACAGTTCACAGTGAACTTTAACAGTAAGGAGGTCAGTGATGTTTAACAGTACACAGTGAATTTTCCCAGTAAGGTGGTCAGCAATGTTTAACAGTTCACAGTGAATTTTAAGAGTAAGGTGGACATTGATGTTTAGCAGTACACAGTGAATTTTAACAGTAAGGTGGTCAGTGATGTTTAACAGTGCACAGTGATTTTTAACAGTAATTTGGTCAGTGATGTTTAGCAGTACACAGTGAATTTTAACAGTAAGGTGGACAGTGATGTTTAACAATACACAGTGAATTTTAACAGTAAGGTGGTCAGTGATGTTTAGCAGTACACAGTGAATTTTAACAGTAAGGTGGTCAGCAATGTTTAACAGTTCACAGTGAATTTTAACAGTAAGGTGGTCAGTGATGTTTAGCAGTACACAGTGAATTTTAACAGTAAGGTGATCAGTGATGTTTAACAGTTCACAGTGAATTTTAACAGTAAGGTGGTCAGTGATGTTTAACAGTACACAGTGAATTTTAACAGTAAGGTGGTCATCAATGTTTAACAGTTCACAGTGAATTTTAACAGTAAGGTGGTCAGTGATGTTTAACAGTACACAGTGAATTTTAACAGTAAGGGGGTCAGCAATGTTAAACAGTTCACAGTGAATTTTGACAGTAAGGCGGTCATTGATGTTTAGCAGTACACAGTGAATTTTAACAGTGAGGTATTCAGTGATGTTTAACAGTTCACAGTGAATTTTAACAGTAAGGCGGTCAGTGATGTTTAACCCTACACAGTGAATTTTAACAGTAAGGTGGTCAGCAATGTTTAACAGTTCACATTGAAATTTAACAGTAAGGTGGTCAGTGATGTTTAACAGTACACAGTGAATTTTAACAGTAAGGTGGTCAGTGATGTTTAGCAGTACACAGTGAATTTTAACAGTAAGGTGATCAGTGATGTTTAACAGTACACAGTGAATTTTAACAGTAAGGTGGTCAGTGATGTTTAGCAGTACACAGTGAATTTTAACAGTAAGGTGGTCATCAATGTTTAACAGTTCACAGTAAATTGTAACAGTAAGGGGGTCATTGATGTTTAACAGTACACAGTGAATTTTAACAGTAAGGCGGTCATTGATGTTTAGCAGTACACAGTGAATTTTAACAGTAAGGTGGTCAGTGATGTTTAACAGTACACAGTGAATTTTAACAGTAAGGTGGTCAGTGATGTTTAGCAGTACACAGTGAATTTTAACAGTAAGGTGATCAGTGATGTTTAACAGTTCACAGTAAATTGTAACAGTAAGGGGGTCATTGATGTTTAACAGTACACAGTGAATTTTAACAGTAAGGCGGTCATTGATGTTTAGCAGTACACAGTGAATTTTAACAGTAAGGTGGTCAGTGATGTTTAACAGTACACAGTGAATTTCAACAGTAAGGTGGTCAGTGATGTTTAGCAGTACACAGTGAATTTTAACAGTAAGGTGATCAGTGATGTTTAACAGTTCACAGTGAACTTTAACTGTAAGGTGGTCAGTGATGTTTAGCAGTACACAGTGAATTTTAACAGTAAGGTGGTCAGTGATGTTTAACAGTACACAGTGAATTTTAACAGTAAGGTGGTCAGTGATGTTTAGCAGTACACAGTGAATTTTAACAGTAAGGTGATCAGTGATGTTTAACAGTTCACAGTGAATTTTAACAGTAAGGTGGTCAGTGATGTTTAGCAGTACACAGTGAATTTTAACAGTAAGGCGGTCATTGATGTTTAGCAGTACACAATGAATTTTAACAGTAAGGCGGTCATTGATGTTTAGCAGTACACAGTGAATTTTAACAGTAAGGTGGTCAGTGATGTTTAACAGTACACAGTGAATTTTAACAGTAAGGTGGTCAGTGATGTTTAGCAGTACACAGTGAATTTTAACAGTAAGGTGATCAGTGATGTTTAACAGTTCACAGTGAACTTTAACAGTAAGGTGGTCAGTGATGTTTAGCAGTACACAGTGAATTTTAACAGTAAGGTGGTCAGTGATGTTTAACAGTACACAGTGAATTTTAACAGTAAGGTGGTCAGCAATGTTTAACAGTTCACAGTGAATGTTAACAGTAAGGTGGTCATTGATGTTTGTTTAACAGTACACAGTGAATTTTAACAGTAAGTTGGTCAGTGATGTTTAGCAGTACACAGTGAATTTTAACAGTAAGTTGGTCAGTGATGTTTAGCAGTACACAGTGAATTTTAACAGTAAGGTGGTCAGTGATGTTTAACAGTACACAGTGAATTTTAACATTAAGGTGGTCATCAATGTTTAACAGTTCACAGTAAATTTTAACAGTAAGGGGGTCATTGATGTTTAACAGTACACAGTGAATTTTAACAGTAAGGTGGTCAGCAATGTTTAACAGTTCACATTGAATTTTAACAGTAAGGTGGTCATTGATGTTTAACAGTACACAGTGAATTTTAACAGTATGGAGGTCAGTGATGTTTAACAGTACACAGTGAATTTTACCAGTAAGGTGGTCAGCAATGTTTAACAGTTCACAGTGAATTTTAACAGTAAGGTGGTCATTGATGTTTAGCAGTACACACTGAATTTTAACAGTAAGGTGGTCAGTGATGTTTAACAGTACACAGTGAATTTTAACAGTAAGGTGGTCAGTGATGTTTAGCAGTACACAGTGAATTTTAACAGTAAGGTGGTCAGTGATGTTTAACAGTTCACAGTGAATTTTAACAGTAAGGAGGTCAGTGATGTTTAACAGTACACAGTGAATTTTAACAGTAAGGTGGTCAGCAATGTTTAACAGTTCACAGTGAATTTTAACAGTAAGGTGGTCAGTGATGTTTAACAGTACACAGTGAATTTTAACAGTAAGGTGGTCAGTGATGTTTAACAGTATACAGTGAATTTTAACAGTAAGGTGGTCATTGATGTTTAACAGTACACAGTTAATTTTAACAGTAAGGTGGTCAGTGATGTTTAACAGTATACAGTGAATTTTAACAGTAAGGTGGTCAGTAATGTTTAACAGTTCACAGTGAATTTTAACAGTAAGGTGGTCAGCAATGTTTAACAGTTCACAGTGAATTTTAACAGTAGGTGGTCTGTGATGTTTAGCAGTACACAGTGAATTTTAACAGTAAGGTGGTCAGCAATGTTTAACAGTTCACAGTGAATTTTAACAGTAAGGTGGTCAGTGATGTTTAACAGTTCACTGAGAATTTTAACAGTAAGGTGGTCAGTGATGTTTAGCAGTACACAGTGAATTTTAACAGTAAGGCGATCAGTGATGTTTAACAGTACACAGTGAATTTTAACAGTAAGAAGTTCAGTGATGTTTAACAGTACACAGTGAATTTTAACAGTAAGGTGGTCAGCATCGTTTAACAGTTCACAGTGAATTTTAACAGTAAGGAGGTCAGTGATGTTTAGCAGTACACAGTGAATTTTAAGAGTAAGGTGGTCATTGATGTTTAGCAGACACAGTGAATTTTAACAGTAAGGTGGTCAGTGATGTTTACCAGTTCACAGTGAATTTTAACAGTAAGGTGGCCAGTGATGTTTAACAGTACACAGTGAATTTTAACAGTAAGGTGGTCAGTGATGTTTAGCAGTACACAGTGAATTTTACCAGTAAGGTGGTCAGCTATGTTTAACAGTACACAGTGCATTTTAACAGTAAGGTGGTTTGCAATGTTTAACAGTACAAAGTGAATTTCTAAAAGTAAGGTGGTCAGCAATGTTTAACAGTTCACACTGAATTTTAACAGTAATGTGGTCAGTTATGTTTAACAGTTCACAGTGAATTTTAACAGTAAGGTGGTCAGTGATGTTTAACAGTTCACAGTGAATTTTAACAGTAAGGCGGTCAGCAATGTTTAACAGTTCACAGTGAATTTTAACAGTAAGGTGGTCATTGATGTTTGACATTACACAGTGAATTTTAACATTAAGGTGGTCAGCAATGTTTAACAGTTCACAGTGAATTTTAACAGTAAGGTGGTCAGTGATGTTTAACAGTACACAGTGAATCTTAACAGTAATGTGGTCAGCAATGTTTAACAGTTCACAGTGAATTTTAACAGTAAGGTGGTCAGTGATGTTCAGCAGTACACAGTGAATTTTATCAGTATACCTTACATTTTATACCAGCAAAATTTGAAGATAAATAAACTGATTTTCCAACTCTAATAAAACATGAGATGCAAGACCTAGGCACGTTCCTAACAATATAACATGAAATCATAACTGTCATCTTTACAGCAAAAATTGTTAGTGCATTTAAAATTAGAAGCCTCTGAAAATTCAACCTCTGCTGCTCATTACGGATCATTCTTCTGATTGAAACTACGATGTTAATAATATATAAATTCCAGTTTACCAAAGCAAGCCAGTTAAATATTGTACGATTGAAGAACGAAATTTAAGATATTACCTATACAACTATAAAGTAAATCTGGAAGTGATTATGATTGGCAAAAATGCAAGATAAATAATGCGACTTATTCTCCTATCCAATACATCAAAAATTGTTAGTGCATTTAAAATTGGAAGTAGCCTCTGAAAATTCTTACTCTGCTGCTCATTACAGATCACTCTTCTGATTTAAACTACGATGTTATTAATATATAAATTCCAGTTTACCAAAGCAAGCCAGTTAAATATTGTACGATTGAAGAATGAAATTTAAGATATTACCTATACAACTATAAAGTAAATCTGGAAGTGATTATGATTGGCAAAATTCATAAGTTCTAGTATACCTAAGCAATGTAACTAATTATCTTACGTTTGGAGAGTAAAAATTAAAGACATTGTTATAATATGAATCTAATAAGTTCTAGTTTACCAAAGAAATCTAACTAGATATTATATGTTTGGAGAATAGAAATTCACGATTAGCCCCAAAATGCTGAACAGTGCTAAATTAAAAGAGGCGGATATGTTTAAACAATATTTAACTCTAATTCATCCAATTGAAAAATGTATTTTTTTATTATATATTAAAAATTTATAATGAAAATGTGTTAATTTTAATTTTTATATAAATGGTATAAATAACTAAGCCATTTTGAAGAATATTCAGGACAAAAACTCCATTAAAACCCTGTGTAGCGGTAGTCGGTACCTCTTCACTCCGGAGGAAAGCAAGGCTACGTATGAGTGAACCTAACCCGACAACGCACCAATTTTCTTCCTTCTCCTAAAGGAACATTACGCCCTGTCCCACCTTAGTACTACCTTATTTCATCTGTCCTTGATTATCCTTCTTCCTACAAGGAAATGTATTAGATATCTGAAGAAGATCTGCTCTCTACAGGGTGCATACAGAAGGGTGGGTGAGATTATGTACTTGTTTTTTTTAATAACGGATCTGTTACAGCTGTTGCCACCTATCCGTCTCAAATTTCCAATTTCTTCTGCCACAGATTATGCCTCTTCTAGGATTCTTCCAGTCATTGCTTCGTCGATGCCATCACGCCAACTTCTTCGTGGCCGTCGTCTCTTTCTTTTGTCAGGTTGAATCTACTCTAATTTCTTTGGAGGTTACCTTCTGCCGTCCTCTTTACGTGTCCAAACCCTGTTAGTTGTCTTCTTTCTATCTCCTCCCTTATATTTTAATCCATTTTCATTTCGTTACGTATTTGCCTACTTCTGACCCTTTCAAGTCTCGATTCAACGTCGTCTTACGTAGTCCATTTCCATCGTCATGAGTTTGTTATTGTTAGCATTCTTAACATCCCATACCTCTGAACTGTAGTGTTTAAAGTCCGTGTCACTGCTCTGCCTCTGTTTAGTCTTCCCCTGATTTCGTCCTCACTATCGTAATTCTTATTAAAAATCGCCCTTAGATATTTGGAGGTTTGTACCCTCTTGATTACAGTGTTCTCTAAGCTAAGGTCCCAAATCTCGTCTTTGCCTACTATTAGCTAATCAAATTTTAGAATGTTCGTTGTTGAGCCACCTGCCTCATATTCCTCCTGTAGTTTTCTTATATGATTAAGATTGTGTTTCATATGGTTATTTAAAATATTATATGTAAATGGAATTTTCCATCAAATAGTAAGTAATACACAATTGTTCTATCAACACTTTTCCTTTCGGAGAATGTATTAGTGGATAAGCCACTCATGGCATCCATGCCCTCTTTAGATAAAACCACGATTGTTCCCCGCAGTTCCAATGACCGGATCAAGTGAGCTAAGTATGTAATATGCCAGCACAATACGGCGCAATAATGCTACCCGTAGCCTTGGACCCTAAACCTGTAACTAACACAAGAACTGTATGTATTCAGTCATGCTTCACTACGGCTATACTAAGCCATGGCTCAATGTGTTCTTGAACACCAGTTTATGTAGACATATATTTTGAATGTGAATAGACAGCTAATGCCACGTTATTTGAACTGTCTGGTAGTTTTTATTTCTTGTATTACAACCGTTAATTGAATTATTTTGGATGTATCTTTCTTGCATCCAATTTGTACGAATCATTTCTCAGATTTATCCAATAAGTTCGTTACGACGTTTTCGGGAAGGTTTGTTTCCAAGATACCACTTTCTTATTACGGTATATTTAACAATACTTTGCGGTATTTTACAAGTACTGATCTACCGAAATATCTTCGTACTACAAGCATTGGCTGGTTCTGAAATGGCTTGCCCTGAAGTTCTCAGTAGCTCTAACTATTTATGTATGGGTCAATCCACATACATAGAGAGCCAGAGATGTTTGCTACTTTGTTTCAAATATTAATATTTTTATTATTTATTCGAACATTTTAATTTCTTTGTATCATTCAATCGTTTTTTGCCATTATTATATTAGTTAGATTTTTTCTGTAATACAAGTAATATAAACAAATATTCCTATTTGATAAGGTCAATTACTACTTAGATAACCATCGAAAAATGTTACTTTATTTATCTTTTTATAAATAAAGTAACAACCTATAAGTTAAAACAGCTGCTTTAATCTTCGTTAGAATAACCAATGTTTTCGACCATTAGAATAATCTATATGTTCATTTAAAAATAAATAAACCTATATATCAGATTGTTTTATTTTTTTTCTACCACATAACCTATAACATAAAATCAGCTTTCTTATCTAATCATGTTATCACTTATATTACGCCAAATAGAATGGATTACCTATATCATCAACCTTACCCCTTATATGAAACTATTTTATCCCATGTAAAACTAAAATTAATTTATTATTAAATGTATTTAATGGATTAATTTAAAAAAAAAAACTATCACCATAAATTATCAAATAAAGTATCATAAACTTTGCGTTAAGACAGCTGTTCTACCACATAACCTATAACATAAAATCAGCTGTTTTTTGATATCATATGTTATCAGTTATTTCAAGTCTTAGATTGCAATCCTTGTCCCAGCTAATATATTAGTAAGATTTATATATACAAGCAGACACATAGTCCATTAGTAAGCTTTGAATATACAGGGGAACAGCTAATCTACTAGTAACTTTTGAATATACAAGGGAGGTGCCCATTATTAGTAGGCTTTGAATATAGAACGTATCACGTAATCTGTTAGTAGGCTTTGAATACGCAAAGGGGAAAGCTAATCTATTAGTAACTTTTGAATATACAAGGGAGGCAGACAATTTATTAGTAGGCTTTGAATATACAAGGGGACAGCTAATTTATTGGTAACTTTAGAATATACAAGGGAGGTGCCCATTATTAGTAGGCTTAGAATATAGAACGTATCACGTAATCTGTTAGTAGGCTTTGAATACGCAAAGGGGAAAGCTAATCTATTAGTAACTTTTGAATATACAAGGGAGGCAGACAATTTATTAGTAGGCTTTGAATATACAAGGGGGCAGCTAATCTACTAGTAACTTTTGAATATACAAGGGAGGTGCCCATTATTAGTAGGCTTTGCATATAGAACGTATCACGTAATCTGTTAGTAGGCTTTGAAAACGCAAAGGGGAAAGCTAATCTATTAGTAACTTTTGAATATACAAGGGAGGCAGACAATTTATTAGTAGAGTTTGAATATACAAGGGGGCAGCTAATCTATTAGTCACTTTTGAATATACAAGGGAGGCATCCAATTTATTAGTAGGCTTTGAATATAGAAGCTGACAGCTAATCTATTAGTAACTTTTGAATATACAAGAGAGGCGGATAATTTATTAGTAGGCTTTGAATATACAAGGGGGCAGCTAATCTACTAGTAACTTTTGAATATACAAGGGAGGTGCCCATTATTAGTAGGCTTTGAATATAGAACGTATCACGTAATCTGTTAGTAGGCTTTGAATACGCAAAGGGGAAAGCTAATCTATTAGTAACTTTTGAATATACAAGGGAGGCAGACAATTTATTAGTAGAGTTTGAATATACAAGGGGGCAGCTAATCTATTAGTCACTTTTGAATATACAAGGGAGGCATCCAATTTATTAGTAGGCTTTGAATATAGAAGCTGACAGCTAATCTATTAGTAACTTTTGAATATACAAGAGAGGCGGATAATTTATTAGTAGGCTTTGAATATACAAGGGGGCAGCTAATCTACTAGTAACTTTTGAATATACAAGGGAGGTGCCCATTATTAGTAGGCTTTGAATATAGAACGTATCACGTAATCTGTTAGTAGGCTTTGAATACGCAAAGGGGAAAGCTAATCTATTAGTAACTTTTGAATATACAAGGGAGGCAGACAATTTATTAGTAGAGTTTGAATATACAAGGGGGCAGCTAATCTATTAGTCACTTTTGAATATACAAGGGAGGCATCCAATTTATTAGTAGGCTTTGAATATAGAAGCTGACAGCTAATCTATTAGTAACTTTTGAATATACAAGAGAGCGGACAATTTATTAGTAGGCTTTGAATATACAAGGGGGCAGCTAATCTATTAGTCACTTTTGAATATACAAGGGAGGCATCCAATTTATTAGTAGGCTTTGAATATAGAAGCTGACAGCTAATCTATTAGTAACTTTTGAATATACCAGAGAGGCAGACAATTTATTAGTAGGCTTTGAATATACAAGGGGGCAGCTAATCTACTAGTAGCTTTTGAATATACAAGGGAGGTAGCCATTATTAGTAGGCTTTGAATATAGAACGTATCACGTAATCTGTTAGTAGGCTTTGAATACGCAAAAGGGACAGCTAATCTATTAGTAACTTTTGAATATACAAGGGAGGCAGACAATTTATTAGTAGGCTTTAAATATACAAGGGCAGAGCTAATCTATTAGTAACTTTTGAATATACAAGGGAGGCAGGCAATTTATTAGTAGGCTTTGAATATAGAAGGTATCACTAATCTGTTAGTAGGCTTTGAATACGCAATGGGGGGCAGCTAATATATTATAATAATGCACAGTAACTTATAAGTAACATATATCTAGATTTAACAGACTGAATATTTAAAAAATAATAAAACTCGCATTTGACACAAAATTACATTTACAGTGGTAATTATGTATTTTAGTATTGTATTAATATGTTTAACACGGTTATTGAATATTAATAGGTTTCTTATAATCAAGCTGATAAATAATTTTGATAATTAATTTTAACAGCCTAAAATAATTCATATAGCCTTTTTAATAGTTTTTACAGTATTTTATAATTCACCTAATTAATAGCATCAAATTAGTTTTCTTCCTTATTTATAAAATAAAAGAAATTTATTCTGTACCAAATAAAAATCATTTGGTATAATCGATTAAGCGGTATTTGGTTCAACTCTTAACCAAATGTCTAATGAAATTTGAACTTTAGATGGATAATGAGAACTGGTAGTTAAACCTTACGCTATGCGGGAGAAATATTGTTTTTATTGTGAAGAATATGCAATACATGTATTAATCAAATTAAATACTGCAATAAGTCTATGACTTTCAACAATAAAACTTATTTTTGTTGACCTTATAAACTCTGAAAAAAGAGCTTAATATTTCAGCATTGAAATATTGAGTATTCAGGATACCATCGTTATAAAACTTGTACTAGCAAAGTTTACAAATAGTCTATATAATGTGTTTAAGACTATATGAAAGTTAAGATATATTAAAATACATTTTTTAAATTTGGAGCTCTAAATGAAATATTTATTTTGTAGTCTAGTGAAGTGTCGACCACAGCCATTAAAAAAAAATCTGCATAGTGATAGACGTTAAAATTAAATAATTGGAATTTAGAATAGTAGGTTTAAGTTATAAAGAGAAATAAGGCCTTGAATATATTTGATCTAAAAATGTTTGGTGTATAAGAAGGGGTGGTTTTTTGTACTTGACAAGAGACAGAGAATCCAGGTAAAGATTACGGTAGGGTTGAAAATCTGTCTTTCCGTTAGCCAAAAATATCTTTAGTAGGGGTTTAAAAATGTTAACAAGAACAGGTTGGTTTGAAAGAGTTAATTGTGAAAATGTGCCGTCCTGTGCGGTGCCTAATAAGTGAACTAACAATTCGTGTGAATATAAAGTGAATTTTTTAGTGAATAGTCCCAAACCAGTTTTAGGTCCCAAACCACCTTGATTAAATAACCACCTTGTTCATAAAGTGCTATAATATTATAGGGTTTTAATGAATAATACTAGAGACGATGTGTATGAAATCAAAAGAATATAGGTAACAGTAGCCTATCTATATAAGAAAAATGCTCTTGTAATATGCGAATATATCCTAGGAAATTGTTTAGATACCTAGAACGGATTGTTATTTTATGAAAAATGTCATCTGTATCTGAAACCGTTTATTGTCATTTAGTCAGGACCCATTGGTATACATGTATAAACCTCCATATTCGGCATTAAAAGTACAAGATATCGCTAGCATTTAAGCATCCTGTTTTCAACATAAACTCTTAAATCCTAAATCAACTGAACATACTAACCGTTGTCTAATTTTTCAATTAACAGCAATCGTTGACAAAATATTGTAATTTAGATTTAAACAAATATAAAATAAATGTTGCTTGTTAATATGTTTTAAATAAATGCCATTACAGTTATATAACCAAAACATTATAGATACTAGAGCTAATGGAGTATATGACATAGCTCTGAAAATGATGCTGTGAAATATTATTTAATATTAGTTGTAACGTCTAAAGTTTTTAAAAATGTGTTTCATATAGCTGAAATGGTTGCGGTACAGCAACGGCCTAGCTAGGACTCGACATTTTCTTAACATGCAACCAAGGTCTTAGGCGGTTCAATATCCGGTCAACAGAGGTCTTTATTTAAATTGTACAAACATTAGGATTTATAGCCTTTTTTTATTAAATTTGTTATATACCATAAAAAACTGCAAAATATTTAAAACATTTTTTACGGGAGTATAAATAGCACTTTAATCATTCTCAAATGTAGTCTAGTTGTAAAATTTAATGTGTACTATTTTATAATTTCAAAATACTGGAAATTTAAATTATCAGTAAAAACAAATAAAATACTTGAATTTATATTCCAATAATAATTACGAGTTTTAAAAGTGAAAATATTGTAGCCAGGATTCAGAATTTATTGAAACCCGACTTATAGGCTAATATTAATTACAATATCTATTTTTTTAAAAATTTTGTATTGTATTATAATAACATATTTCACAGTATATTTCTATCACAGATACGACACCATTAAACTTCATACGAAAATCATTTAAAAATCGTTACTATATAACTTTTTCATGCTTAGAAATGTAAACATTTATAATCATCAGATACTTATGTGTATTTTAAAATATTTGTAAATTCAAGAGATTTTTATATAACTACATACAATCGAAATACTAATTATTCTGTTAGTTTTACAAAATAAAATATAGGTTAATCCATTTAAAAAAGTACCTTTCATACTAACATACATTGTTAAACAGTCTAATTTTAATAAAAATGCTAATTTTACTACTAAATTTTATTAATTTAAATATAATTCAATAACATTCCAATTGTGTAAAGATTTCATGCATAATGAAATAAAAAAATCTTATACAAATTTATTAGAAAAAGACTTCAGTAGTCAGTATTAAAGATTTCATTAGGACCTCGCTTTGCTTTTATATAAATAGTGGAGCTGAGACGCCAGTAGTAGGTTCTAAAACGGCAAGACCTCGCTAGCGTGCAAAAAAATCAAATTTTTAAAATTCATTTCCGAAATAAAAAACTTATACCATTTGATTCAGAATTTAAAACATAACACATCGCCATAATTTATTGTCGAACTATTCAATTTTTTTAGGTATAATTAGGCGAGACCTCGTTGGTCAGTTTCGGAAAACTACGGAATCCTCGGTTAGCGGGATAGTGTTTAACCCCGGCACACCGAGGTACTCATACAAACCTGTGGGTGTGTGTGTGTGTTTGTGTGTGTGTGTATAGTGTGTTAAAATGTGTATTTGTGTGTGCGTGCGTGCGTGTGTGTGTGTGTATGTGTGTGTATGTGTGTGTGTGTATGTGTGTATGTGTGTGTGTGTGTGTGTGTGTGTGTGTGTGTGTGTGTGTGTGTGTGTGTGTGTGTGTGTATGTGTGTGTGTGTGTGTTTGTTTGTTTGTGTGTGTCTTTGTGCGCGCGCGCTATGTGTGTATGATTGTGTGCGAGTGCGAGGGTGTGCTTGTTAATACAGCATGTAAAATTAGTTAAAAAATCAATTAACATTTAATATTTGTAAATATAGACAATTTTCTTTTATCAAATTGCGAATGTTTATGGAGGTATGTGGAATATTTTGATGACAAAACACCTGCTTTTCTACATTACCTACAGTGGCTACAGAAATATAATTCTATTTTATGTATTATAGATTTTGTTAAATAGTTAAATAAATTGACTTAAATTATCACTACACACGAAGCATTAGAAAAACGATTTATAGTTCTGACATTTTGAAAATTGATTTTTTTTTTGTTGTGGTATTTATGATGGTTTTTTTCGTTACGGGTTTTTTTTGTATTGTTTGTTATGTAGCTTTAAGGCAATATAGTCTCTAAAACTTGATGAAGTTGTTGTGAATAATATATAGAATCTAGAGTGGATTTTAGGAAAAGGTCACTCACTTTATCGAGGTTACATCAGGAAATCTTTGTCAAGGCTAGGTATCCCTGTAACATATATAGAGAGGGTAAGCTAGGTTGTGTTAGTTTCTTTGGGGATGATTAAGAAATATTATTGCTCTAGAGAAGTAGGACCAACGTACTGTTGGTGTTCAAATTTAATAAGCTAAGCGTGTTTGAAGTAAAATTCGAAAACCTAAACTCAAACGATATTTAGTTATTTAGAGCTTAGCTAGTGAGAACTATTCACATAGGTAAAAGTTATACTTGATTTGAGAAGTAGAGATCTGTTCTTTTTAAAAGCAGACAAAAGTAATTCGATTGTCATTTTAAATAAGGTTGATTATTTTAATAAAGTTGAATACCTAATAAAAGCTGGTCCGTATATTGCCGCAAAGAAAAACCCGATAAAGAAATTTGTGACTGAGGCCAATGATGCATTAAAATGCTGTAAGAGTTTGATCGATTCTAGTCTCAAAAAGAAGCTAACTGTTAGTAATGCATTTTTGCCAAGACTATATTGTTTACCTAAAGTTCATAAGATTGACAAAAGTATGAGGCCCATTGTTTCTGGTATGAGCTCGCCTACTTATCGGATTGCTAAATGGTTGGTAGCAAGTTTGAATAATTAAAACCTACTGCGACTTTTTCAGTAAACAACAGTTTTGATTTCATCAAAATTCTGGGAAATGTTGACTTGGTTGATTCTGAATATATGGTGTCCCTTGATGTTGTCTCTTTATACCCCCGGGTTCCAATTAAGGAAACTATGCGTATGATTGAAGAGTGGCTCAAAGATAATAACCTTGAGGTATCTATTATTAAAGAATATATCCTCCTTTTAAACCTTTGTATGAGTCAGACGAGTTTCCAGTTCAACAACAAGTTTTACAAGCAGGAAAGCGATACCGCAATGGGAAACCCTCTGTCTAGTTTCTTGGCAAATTTCTTCATGAGCAGGTTTGAGACTGTAGCTAAGGAGACGATGAAATTTTTTCCACGTGTCTGGATCCGGTATGTGGATGATGTGTTTGCTATTTTTGATGTTAATGAAAACCTTGATGACTTTTGTCGAGAACTGAATGGTTTTTATCCTTCGGTAGAGTTCACCACTGAGATAGAAGAGAAAAGTAGCATTTCTTTTCTTGATGTAAAGGTGACAAGAGCAAACGGTAGGCTTTCTTTTGATGTTTATAGGAAGCCTACGCAATGCTTTAGGTACATCATATATAATTCACACCACCCTATAGAGCACAAATTGGCGGCATTTCGTAGTATGGCACACCGTTTAGTTCATTTCCCATTATCAAGAGAAAGCTATTTTAAAGAACTAAACATGATATATGGAATAGCTAAATTTAACGGGTATGGGTTTGATCTGGTTCAGAATATCATAAAAAAAGCCGAATTAATGAAAAACAGATGTTCTAGAACAACCTTACCTAGGGACAAACCTGAAAACAACTGGGTTAGGTTGGCTTACAACCCTCCGCTATATAGTGTTGCCAAGAAGTGCCTCATGAAGTATGGCAGACTTCGTGTCTCGGCGGCTTCAGGACGGAGTTTGGGAGGTATGCTTGGATCTCCGAAGGACTTCATAGATAACTGTGAGAAATCGGGGATTTACAGCATTGGATGTGGGATGTGCGATGCAATGTTTATTGGTCAAACCCGTAGGAGTATTAAGATAAGATGTAGGGAGCACTTTGCTCATTTCAAAAACAACAAGCCGGAATACTCAGCTATGGCCAAGCATTGCCTTGATAACCATCATTATTTTACATCTGATCATCTTAGGTTGTTGAGGGAAGTCACGAGGCACAATACTTTGGATGCTTGGGAGACTTGGTTTATTAATAAATTTCAAGAAGTCTCAGTTAATAATGAGTCGGGCCCAGTCCAGGGTTCCTCGCTTCTATTTCCGAATTCTGTGTTGTTCCGATAGGCATGTGATTCATAACTGTTACTTTATTGTTATTGTTATTATTTTTTTAAAAATTAATGTTCGTGTTATAATAATCGTTTATTGTGTTGCTACTGTCACCTTGTTTAATTATGTAATAGTGTTGATGTTTGTTTATTTATCTTGTCTGTGTTTTCAATTATGTATTAATTAAATTTTAGTATATTATGTTTAGCTGGTATTTTTATATAATTTATGATTGTTTTTTAACTGTTTAGGCTGTATTTTGGAGTTGTCTATTCATGATAGTGTCACATAAGGGGGTTGAGTAGAACCAAAAATTTTTTAATAATAGCAATTATGTAAAATTTTAAATGAAATAAATAAATAAATAATATATATATATATATCTAGTGATTAAGTGGGATTGTAATAGATTAGTTTTATTGCTTGACTGTATTTTTATCTTGTTTGTTTTAGTTGATTTGTACACTAGCTTGACAATATGTTTAGTAGTAGCCAAGCACTGAGGAAGGCGACTTCGTCGCTGAAACTAGTTTGTGTTTTGTTCGTATTAAAGACTAATTTTTGTGAGATTTGAGTAACACTACTTTAACTTTTACCTATGTCAAACGATATTGTAGAGCTACACAGGCAACACAGTTTTGTGCCCTAATATTTTAATGTTTAAGGATATTCAGGGAGTGTACCCTAAATGGAGAACAATGTGAGGATATTTATTTCTGTAGACTTGTTTACTCAAACCCACATACGACAAATATTAAAAATCTCTTATTTAATTAGGTCTTTTGTATAACTGTTAAGGCGTACGATGTTACGTACTCTTTTTGCTAGAGCCGTTCCCTCTGTGACCGACGCACGAAAAGAGCCCTGGCCCAAGGCAGGTCAAAACCATAAGGTCATTCCCAAAAACATTTCTAACACAAAACGTCAAATTTACAGAAAATTACAATGCAGAAACGGGATCATATATAACTTATACTGTACAACTTTTATTATTAAAATTAGTACTTTTACCTATGTGTAAATACTTATAACACTTACTAAAATATAACTATTAACAAAATTACCGTACCGTCAGGTTATGTTTGTAAGTCAGGAATACATCGACAACGCATGCGTAGAACTGAAATCCGAGCGTGACTCATTTCTACACTAGGGCTCTTCTCGTGATCCGGTGACTGTAGTACACAGGATGTGTAATGTGTAAGGCGTATAGGCTAACTTAAGGGACATCTATTTCTTGCTAAAGCGCACAATTTTAAAAATCCTATAGCTTTTAGTTACAGCTAATACGAACACTTACAATGAAAATAATAATATGAAAAAAACATTAATTATCAACGTCTGATTAATTATAATTTAATATGGCTCTTCATTCATTTTTACTACTCTAACTAAAGTAATTCTATTTGAGAATATGTAATAAAATGTGATGCAACTATAGTTACTTAAGCCATACTATAGGCTAACACACTTTTTTAAAAATAGTTGATTTCATTAAAATTTTACGTTGTAGGCCTTAGGTGTATGTCTGTCTTGGATTGGTATTGTTTATCATGTTAATTTTTTTATTAGTAAATGCTTTTGTAATTTCGTCTTGCATATATATATATATATATATATATATATATATATATATAATATAATATATATATATATATATATATATATATATATATATATATATATATATATATATATATATATATATATATATATATATATATAATATAATATAACACACACACACACACAGTAAACTCTCACTAATCCATCAGATATCGGGCTGGGATGATGTTGGATTACTCGAGGTTTCAATAAAAACACAATGTACATTGAACAATATTCATGCGCACTGCCAAAAATTAATAAAACAAAAAATAATAGTCCAGTGTAGTACAGTACTCGAAATGAGACATTGAGAATGAATGCACAGGTCTGTACCTTACAACAAAAGGTTACCTTATCTTTAGTGGTAAAAACAAAAATTTAAATATGTTTCGGATTACACAGCAACGTCATTGTTCACTTGCACTTCAGAATCAGTCACTGTACATAACTAATGCACAACATAGTTTGTATATCACGAGCTACACAACTACAACCGGGCGGCGTTGTTTTCTTGAAGAAGAATCCGGATTACTGGAGGGGCCGGATTATAGAGAGCTTACTGTATATACAATTAAAACTCTAAAATCATTCCTGTTATAGTAGATACTTTGTTGAATATTTTAAAAGAAAATTATTAGTATTGTCCTAATTTAATGTTTATTTATTAAATAACTGTGTTCCTTATGATTTTATTGATTTTTGTGTTAGCACAATCATAAAATAATTTATTATAAATGTAAAAATAAAATTGAAAGATATTTTTGAAACACTACTAACTTCGTTCACTTTGAACAAGTAGTTCAAATATTTGAATAATAGTAGGACATAATATTAGTCCTATTATTAGAATAATAGTATATTGAATAATATAAGGACAAATAGTCGTTGCCTATTTAAAGGCGAATAAATCACTAAAATTTGTACACTTTAGCCGGCGTGAGAGTAATAATATTGTGATGTATAGTATTAAATAAAACTATTATTTTAAAAAGTATCAAGTGAGGTTTAAGCCATCTATTCGAAGACTCAACTAATTGGAAAAGTTTAGCAATTTGGTACGAGGAGGCTTAAGTATATAAGCTACTTGGGGCTTTAGAATATGGCACTTTAAAATTAATAATTGCCTCTGGAAATGAAACCTTAACTCATATTCTAGAAAGTTAATTTATAAATTTATTACCCTTCATAAGATGTTGGATGTGCAATCTTGAAGGAATATAACTCTAGACAGGTACAAGCCATTTTATTAACGCGCTTAATTTCCCCCAAATATGTTCTTTATGTTTTTAAAGATTTAACTTAAATTAATGAGACAAGAAAATAATGCCATCAAGTAATAGGTATTTTGTAACAACCCAGGCCGAAATTTGCCTTTAAAAATAGAAATAAACTTGCATTTTTTGTGTTGTATATCTTGAGGTTTTTCTATAATTACATTTCAAGTATTAACTTGGCTAAAAACCACTACTGATATCCTTCAGCAGACGTGTTTCGCACTAGGTCAACGCATTATTCAATATTGTGAGTCACGGAGATGACTGTTGCTCAGGTGTGTTGTGTGTTTTCGTTCATTGAATAGTTGTTAATTATGTGTTCAAATATAATATTTAATTGTAAGTGTCTTTTGTCGTTTAGAATGTGTTGTGGATAGTTTTTATGGTGTTTGTATATCTCGTACTTTTTTGTTGTGTTTAGTTTGTTGCTTTTTTTATGTAGTGTAAGATTTTTAGATTAGTTGTCTATATTAGTGTGTGAGTGTAGTGTGTTTTGTATGTGTAGGGATAATTTGATTTGGGTTGTGTGTTTTTCATGTCCTTTAAGTGTTCGTTGTATCTTGTGGTAAAGTTTCTCCCTGTTTATCCTATGTAAAAGCTGGGACAGTTGTTGCATGTAATCTTGTATACTCTGTCGTGTTTATTCTGGCGTGTTTTTTGTACTGTGTAGGTGCATTGTTTTAATTGTGTTGGGTGTTTTAAATGTTACTTTGTATATAGGTTTGCGGAATGAGGAAGCTATTTTTTGTGATGTGTTGTTGTGACCTGAACAACAGTCTTGTCCGTGACTCACAGCTTTGAATAATGAGCTGACCTAGTGCAAAACACGTCTGCTGAAAAATATACGTAAGTAGTGGGTTTTTTGCCAAGTGATATCAAAAGTGTAGAAATAAAATAAATTCCACTTTCTTTAACTTAGAAATAAGTTTAAGAATAACATCACCGTCGTCTACATTCCTTACCATGAAAACGTCCTGCCTTGCCTCCTGATCCCACATTCCGCAGCCAGTGTCGCAGCAGACAGGGGTTGCATAACCTCTGAAGCCACCACACCCCTCCTTCTCTGACTGTCTGCCCTTGGAAGTCAGGTCTACATTCCTTATCATGAAAACGTCCGGCCTTGCCTCCTGATCCCACATTCCGCAGCCAGTGTCGCAGCAGACAGGGGTTGCATAACCTCTGAAGCCACCACACACCTCCTTCTCTGACTGTCTGCCCTTGGAAGTCAGGTCTACATTCTTTACCATGAAAACGTCTTGCCTTGCCTCCTGATCCCACATTCCGCAGCCAGTGTCGCAGCAGACAGGGGTTGCATAACCTCTGAAGCCACCACACCCCTCCTTCTCTGACTGTCTGCCCTTGGAAGTCAGGTCTACATTCCTTACCATGAAAACGTCCTGCCTTGCCTCCTGATCCCACATTCCGCAGCCAGTGTCGCAGCAGACAGGGGTTGCATAACCTCTGAAGCCACCACACCCCTTCTTCTCTGACTGTCTGCCCTTGGAAGTCAGGTCTACATTCCTTACCATGAAAACGTCCTGCCTTGCCTCCTGATCTCACATTCCGCAACCAGTGTCGCAGCAGACAGGGGTTGCATAACCTCTGAAGCCACCACTCCCCTCCTTCTCTGACTGTCTACCCTTGGAAGTCAAGTCTACATTCCTTACCATGAAAACGTCCTGCCTTGCCTCCTGATCCCACATTCCGCAGCCAGTGTCGCAGCAGATAGGGGTTGCATAACCTCTGAAGCCACCACACCCCTCCTTCTCTGACTGTCTGACCTTGGAAGTCAGGTCTACATTCCTTACCATGAAAACGTCCTGCCTTGCCTCCTGATCCCACATTCCGCAACCAGTGTCGCAGCAGACAGGGGTTGCATAACCTCTGAAGCCACCACACCCCTCCTTCTCTTACTGTCTGCCCTTGGAAGTCAAGTCTACATTTCTTACCATGAAAACGTCCTGCCTTGCCTCCTGATCCCACATTCCGCAGCCAGTGTCGCAGCAGACAGGGGTTGCATAACCTCTGAAGCCACCACACCCCTCCTTCTCTGACTGTCTGACCTTGGAAGTCAGGTCTACATTCCTTACCATGAAAACATCCTGCCTTTGCAGAGACCCCTCGCAAGAGTCCTGATCCCACATTCCGCAGCCAGTGTCGCAGCAGACAGGGGTTGCATAACCTCTGAAGCCACCACTCCCCTCCTTCTCTGACTGTCTGCCCTTGGAAGTCAGGTCTACATTCCTTACCATGAAAACGTCCTGCCTTGCCTCCTGATCCCACATTCCGCAGCCAGTGTCGCAGCAGACAGGGGTTGCATAACCTCTGAAGCCACCACACCCCTCCTTCTCTGACTGTCTGACCTTGGAAGTCAGGTCTACATTCCTTACCATGAAAACGTCCTGCCTTGCCTCCTGATCCCACATTCCGCAACCAGTGTCGCAGCAGACAGGGGTTGCATAACCTCTGACGCCACCACACCCCTCCTTCTCTTACTGTCTGCCCTTCAAAGTCAGGTTTTTCTTATCTGGATCTCAAAATTCTGAATAAAGCTTGTCTTTATTTTACTAATTGAATAAAGTAATTTACAATCTTGAGTACAATTAATTTAAAACGTCTTTTACAGTCTCAAGTTTTTTAAACCCTTACGTTAACCTAGCCAGGTTTCCGGAGCCAGGAACGCAAAGTTTCCCACATCTGTGGGCTATCCTCGTGCTGCAGCTTTGAAATGGTCGTTATTAGCCAAGGCAAAGCATATATCATGCCAACGCTTGTGTATAGGCCTACATGTTGCTCAATACTTTGCGTGTACACTTGGAGTAATGCAGAGCAAATATATTTACTGTATTGCCTGGGTTAACACATTACCGCTAACGTACATGAAATACAATAATTGTTGCTTTTTACTAATGTAAAAGCTTTTAAAATAAATGTATTTTTACTATAAAATATTTAAAACAATAAATGTATAAAACTATAACTTATAGAAAAGTACAATTTATGCTATGAGCATTAAAAAAATCTAATTCTGAAAACTTCATTTCACAAAATCATTAAGAAGAAAGTGCAAAAGCAAAAAGAGCAAATAAAAACATCGGGACTCTGAATTTCCATTACCTGGCTCCATAAATTGCATCAGCCTCAATTCCAGCTGAGTAAATTTACGTGTCGTATCCTAAGCAAGTTAGCCCGCATTCCGGTTTATATTGATGGGTTTTCTTCCCAGACATGCACTTTTACCAATTCTACTGTATAAATGGATTATATTTACACACCCACACACACACGCACACACACATCCACACCCACACACACACACACACACACACACACACACACACACACACACACACACACACACACACACACACACACACACACACACACACACACACTCACACACACACCCACACACACGCCACCACACACACATACACATACACACACACACACACACACACACACACACACCCACACACACACACACACACATACACACACACACACACACACACACACACTCACACACACACCCACACACACGCCCCCCACACACACATACACATACACACACACACATACACACACACACACACACACACACACACACACACACACACACACACACACACACTCACACACACACCCACACACACGCCCCCCACACACACATACACATACACACACACACACACACACACACACACACACACACACACACACACACACACACATACATACACACACACACCCACACACACGCCCCCCACACACACATACACACACACACACACACACACACATACAACGATACATTCTCATTTTAGGCTTTTATTATTTTGACTATGCTCCTAACATTTCAAAAATAAATGCTCAGCACTTGAAGTTAAATGGAAGGTTAAATACACACAGTGGAACTAATATGCAATGCTATTTTAAAATTTCAAATGTCTTTCTCTTTTTCTAATATAATACCTGGGAGTAAATCATCTAAACAATTGGGACGTAACCTAATGAAATATAATTAGGAGAGTTTATGTTGCATTAGTAAGCCACTTAATGTTTGAATAAATTCTGATGTTTCACAGATATAGAATATCAACTCTGATAGTATCTTGATCATTTTAATTATTTTACAATATTTGGAATCAAATACTTACGCATTTGTTCGATTACCAGCCTCGCTTAAAAACGTATGCTACGATGACAAGTATAACCCAATTGTCAAGGAACTCTACTATTTACATAATTTTTATAATGACACAGATCATAAATAATTCAAATTACCATAAAGCTCATATATTTAAATATGATATGAAGATAATTTTTTAAAGTTATGAATATTTTGTGCAAAATAAATAAATATTTATGCATTTAATTATAACTTAGCACATTTTAGTAATATACTTGTTTACCTCTTCCTTGGGCGAAGATTTCGGTTTATATTGGTGGGAGAATCTCAATATATTCTGGCTCTTTAATTAACTAAAAAAACAGGTGACTGTATATATAATCATCAGATTTTATGTTTTGTTTTGAATTAATAATTACGTATATGTTTTACCAAAATCCTAATAAGTGTAGTAGCTATTGGTAAATCTATTTATAAATTTAATAATAGAAAAACTTTCTTTATAGTTTGGATTTATTAGTATCAATACAGATAGTGATCAATAAATTTAAAACAAAGAGTAAACTGCCTTTTTCACATGGTACTTATTGTTTCATTACTATATATAGTCTTCTTTAATTAGTTCGGCAGCTTTTTCCCCAATCATCATGGCTGCGGCTTGTGTGTTGGTACTAACAATTTGAGGACTTATTGATAAGTCCGCCACACGAATATTTCTTACACCATAAACTCTAAGTCGGGGATCCACCACAGCATCTGGATCAGTTGAAGGCCCCATTTTACAAGTGCCACTTGCATGGTATCCACTTACAACAAAGTAGCGAATCATACAGGCCCAGTATTCTCTGTTAGGAAAACCTTTGTATTCTTCCGTTGGGATTTCCAAAATCTTAGCGCCAATCGATTTCGTTGAATTAGTTTTTGTTAAATTCGACAAAAATTCTACCCCTTTCAACATTTTTTCTAGATCGTCTACTTCTGATAAAAATCCACTAAATATTTTTGGATTGATTTTAGGGTTAGAATCTTTTAATACAATTCTACCCCTACTTTTTGGCCTTGATAGAAATAAAAGTATTACACTCATTGGAGATTTTGAGTTTATTCGATCAATTTCGTTTAACGTACTTTCTCTTACTTTTAATTTTGAAAAATAGACTCTCAATGGCTGTGATTCGTTCACGCCTACATTGAAAAAGAAAAACTGTATTTCAGGGTAATCGTTAGAGGATATGTTGATGAACGCTGAGTAGCTAAATGAACCCACATTGATCAAACGTCCAGCAGCATTTGTTAAAAAGTCGAACATTTCTACATTTAGACCTTTTGCCGCATTTGATGACAAATTGTGGCCTATCAATACCAAAGGAAAAAGCAAATGATCTTGTAAGTTTTTTCCTACGCTGAGATTTTTAACTGTTTTTATCTTCATTTCTTTTAAGTGGTCCTCCGGCCCTATGCCAGAGAGCATAAGAACTTTTGGTGAATTAATAGCTCCAGCAGACAAAATCACTTCTTTTCTAATTATTACATATCTAGTTTGTCCTAATTTATTTGTAAATTGTATGGCTTTTGCTGTTTTATTATTAATCAATATTCTATTAACGTGCGAGTGTTGGGAGATTTTCAAGTTTGGTCTGCTCTGGGCAGGTAATAAAAAAGCTTTTGCTGCACTGCATCGTCTTTTATCTCTGAGAGTTCCTTGCAGTTTAAAAAGACCTATTGTCTCATTAGAATTTACATCTGGAAAATATTTATACCCAAGTTCCTCCATTGCTTTCTTGTAAGTGTTTACTATACCAACCTTGTCATCATAGTCAAAGGATTCTAATGATAATGGACCGTTTTTCCCGTGGTAAGATTGAAAATAAGGATTAGAAAGTACTTCTGGGTCTTTCATATCTTCTGACTTTTTGAATAAAGGAAGAAGATTGTAATAATTCCATCCTTCATTCCCTAAAGCTGCCCAATTGTCATAATCCTTGGGGTTTCCTCGTAAATAAACCATAAAATTTAAAATCGTTGAACCCCCAAGAGCTTTTCCTCTTGCCCAGATATGCGTAAGGTTTTCTAACCCAAGAAATAAATTGTCCTCTTTTTCAGATTCAAACGCCCAATCCAATTCAGTGGCAAGATTATAAAACGCAAATCCTGGTACTTCAGTACTAACCGTAGGACTACCACCGGCTTCCAAAAGTAAAACCTTCCATTGTTTGTTTTCTGAAAGCCTATTGGCTAAGACAGAACCTGCACTACCACCTCCAACCACAACAAAATCAAAAGCCTCGAACATCTCTGGAGTATAGTCAGTGAAGTTTACATTACTACTCAGTTCGCACTCTGCCTTATGAACATCGCTATATAATTGCTGTATAACCGATGATCCGAAGTCTGTGTTGTTCTTCACGCATTGTTCGAAACTGAAACATATAAATATAATAATAAATATAATAATAATTATAATAATTGCAGTTTTATCAATAATGTTTTCTATCACTTATGTCTTATAAATGTAGAAATGCAAAGTCTTGTATTTCGATTTAGTATGGACTTCGCTAAAATTGTGTTCCCAGTGTTTTTCAATATAAAAATGTCTTCCAAAGCGTGAATTTCATCCCGTTATCTTTCCTGACGATGATGACAAACGCTACCATTCTTAGAGAAATGTGCTTTATAACTTTGACAGGAAGCGAGATATATTGTTCAGAGTTTTTGGAGTCAGTAACTTCGGGTTTCCACCAACCTCTTCCATGCAGTTTTTTTTGACTGCCCATACAGGTCAAAACATACTGCCATCGATCGAATAGGTGGAGAAGTTAGCAGCTATATAATAACCTTAAGTGGTTCAATGTTTAAAAATTATCGCTGAGTTGTTTGTCAATCGCTAGTCGTAGCGATGCTAAAAAGGATTCTGTCAATGTTTAAATGACGTCACACCAGGAGATCATTTTCTAAACGTAGATACTGATGTAGCATATTTTAACCAATCTAGACGAAATTAAATTTTTATTTTTGCTTCTTTTAAAAATCGAAGTAAAAATGTCAGTAAATCAAGAAGGGAGGGCATTTCGTAGCCCCCGAGGTTATGTAGGGGATAGTGGTTTTGGGTAGGAATGTAGTAAAATGGCTTTTGCTAGAGGGCTGGATATGGGTAGGGGTTTAATTTGAAGAAGGATTTTTTAGAAGGCAAAACATTAATGAGTGAGAACGTAGAAGTGAAAATCATTATACCTAATGATCAAGATACCTTTATATATATATATATACACACAATATAATGTCCATGACTCGCAGTTACTCCTGAAAATTTTCCACCTCGAATAAAATTTGATCTGTGTAGGAGGTTCCCGTACCTTGATGCAGTCAAATCTTGTCGTATTTTGAAGAAGAATGTTACCGTATCGGTATTTTCAGAAGGATTGAAATATTCTTCATTAATTATAGCACGCCTAATGTAATATTTAGACGTGTGTAAGATTATTTCATTCTGATGCGATTAATCATTCAATCAGAAATCTGTCTTCTGTAGTCTACTAGCCTTGATTGTGAGGTTTAACTTGTGCCGATGTATACAGCAGAGGAGTAAGCATTGCTAATTACATATCGGATACCTTGAAATGAAAGCAACCATTTAATAAACAACTAAAGATTTGGTTTTACATTTTTGGTTACTTCCTTTACAAGCCGTTTCGCCAATATAGAAATCAGTTTCAAAAATGGAAAAACGGGAAATTTATTTGAGTCAGTAGTAAGCAATAACAACTAGAGCGTTCCAGAAGTTGAACTGGTAAGAAAAAATTGTGTTAGTTGTAAAAAGCATGTTATTGGCTTATGTATCAATAACACTCTAGGGGTTCTGTCCTGTTACTAACACTCTGTCCTAGGAATACTTGAGCCTTGTCCTACATCCAAAGGCTCAGATAATCCGAACAACGTTTGGTATAAAATAACAGTGTTATAAATAACACGTTCTTGGCATATGTATCATGAAAGCTGTACGGGTCCTGTCCTGTCTACACTCTGACCTAGGGTTACTAGAGCCTAGTCATATATCCAAAGCCTCAGATAATCCAAACAACGACTGGTGTGAAATCAGAGTCTTAGTAAGTTGTAAATTACAAGATTCTGACTGAAGTATCAGTACCACTCTAGGGCTTCTATCCTAGGATTACTCGAGCCTTTTCATAGAAGTAGAAATTCTATAACATATACGTCCTATGATTATTCGAGGCTTGTTATAGAAGCAGAAGTTCAGATAATCTGATCAAACGACCACTATGAATTAACAATGGTTGTAAGTTGTAAGTAACATGTACCTGACTCATCTATCATTAACACTCTATTACATATGTGTCCTAGGATTATTCAAGCTTTGTTTTAGAAGCAGAAGTTCAGATAATTCGATCAACGACAACTATGAATTAACAGTGGTGGTAAGATGCAAGTAACACATACCTGACTCATCTATCATTAATCTCTATAACTTATATATATATATATATATATATATATATATATATATATATATATATATATATATGTCGTAGGATTTTTCGATCCTTGTTTTAGAAACAGAAGTTCAGATAATCCGAACAACGGATCTCTGCATCAACAATAGAAAGGTCCCTCATAGCGGCAGTAGCCTACCAATTAGCTTGCTCTTTTTCAATTTTTACAATCATCTTTCAAATTACGTACACTAAGGTAGTCTTCGTCTGAGTTATTTAAAATAATGAAATACGTGAATGTAAGATTATTAAACACTTAATGTTTAATGGATAAAACACATATTTTTGTAATGACAACCAAGTAAACATATGGTAGATTAAAGGGTTTGTTTGTGAAGTTTATCTGTTATAGTTGATTGTGTTAATAGTGACAGATAAATGTGTTTTGAACTTGGTAACGGAAGTGAGAAGAATCATTTAGTATGTTCCGAGAATTTAGTCGAAACGCAACACAAACTAATCTTAATTGAAACTATTCCCTTTCGGTGCGAAAAATATATAGTTTAAATAATAAAATGTTAGTCAATATTTGGTTGGATGAATATATTTACCTGTTTGTATTGATCCACAAATTGCATAAAATGAAAACAGTTTTAAACATTATGAAGGAGTTTTTTCCTCAGCGGTCCAACGGATTCTGGTTTTAACTGAATTTTCTGCTGCATGTGATTTTACTTCATACACAGATTCACTTGAAGCTGAAAGCAGATTAAGAATATTATTATTATTGAGTGATAAGTTACTTTTACCATAAAATCTAAGCTTCTATAAGGCTTACCCTTTAAAAACAATTTTATCTCAAGTATAAAAAAGTTGTTTAACTTTATTAAGAAATAATACCAAGTTATTACTGTATATGGCAGCCGGATTATATCTTTTTACAAAGAGAGACCTTATCCATTGTTTACTCTTTGTCTATCAAATTCGTCTTTATTTTAAGTTGACCAATGACCTCTTTGTGTTTACCTTATTCTAAACGTTTGTAGGATTTCCACTTATGATGAATGTGGATTGCTTTTTCGTGAGATGGCGAAAAAAGCTATCCTAATTTATCTAATGTAAATCAAATTATATTTCTAAAAAGAAAGTTATCGAAAATGTATTATTAATAATATGGGTGATCTTATTAAATAAAAATCTCTTCTATTTTATCTCCGTGGCTGACTATGGCAACCTAATACAAAAACAAATACAACAATAATCGCATAAACAAATGACAACCTAGAAATTGAGTCAAAATGTTAGAAATTAAATTAAATATTATAGACTCAACCGCAACGCACTAACACAACCGTAATGCCAACACACACACACACACACACACACACACACACACACACACACACACACACACACACACACACACACACACACACACACACACACACACACACACACACACACACACACACACACACACACACACACACACACACACACACACACACACACACACACACACACACACACACACACACACACACACACACACACACACACACACACACACACACACACACACACACATACACACACACACACACACACACACACACACACACACACACACACACACACACACACACACACACACACACACACACACACACATACACACATACACACACATACACACACACACACACACACACACACACACACACACACACACACACACACACACACACACATACACACACACACACACACACACACACACACACACACACATACACACACACACACACACACACACACACACACACACACATACACACACACACACACACACACGCACACACACACACACACACACACACACACACACACACACACACGCACACACACACACACACACACACACACACACACACACACACACACACACACACACACACACACACACACACACACACACACACACACACACACACACACACACACACACATACACACACACACACACACACACACACGCACACACACACACACACACACACACACACATACACACACATACACACACACACACACACACACACACACACACACATGTCCGTTATATACACACATATATACACCGTTATTTGCAAACAAATGAATCAGTTTTTACCATTTTCATTGAAATAAATTAATAGCTAAAAGACTAATACACTCCGCATAAAAACAATTTGCACTTACAATTGCGCCTGGTGTTCTTATAAACGTATTCTGATGCAATGAGAACACATGAGTTTTTTAGCGCTTTGTTATCTAATGTTTACTTAACTATTAGATGATAAAATAAAGGTAGATTTTGTTAAAAGTGCTTAATTTAATTGTTAAAAATTACGTGTTAGATATGTAAGGATTGTGTTTTCCTGAGGTGGTCCTATTTTAAAATGAAACGCTAATTTTCTAAATATCAACAATTTTTTATATAATAAAAACCTTCAGGGAAAATATTATTATAATTTTCTTTGTAAGTGAATGTGGTAGTAATTATAGAAACATTCAGAGAAACATAGAGATATTCACAATTAAACCTCTTATAAAAAGCAACAATCCAGACAATAGTGCATCCGATAGGGTTACACGAAGCAAGTGTACCAAGAATATCAAAGAGCCTGAAGAATGGGAATTAACCTAATGATGAAGAGAGGTTTTTGAAAATTAATAAATATAGAATGTTTTATCACCTAGAATAAAAACAACTTGATTCAAATAGATACTAAGAATGAAATAAGGATGAGTTTAGCTAGAGTAACTATTGTGTAGGAGATATTCTTTCTTTCGTCATAATGTTTTGTAATTGTTAAAAATTCAGTCGGGAAATTAAACCCAAGTTTGTCACCTAACAGTGTATTTTTATTATATTACCAACTTAGACGTTTTTCCGAAGTATTTTTTTTGTGTTTATTAAAAAAATAATGGTAACCTGAACTTAAGCATAAATAAGTAATAATTATGGTAAACGAAGAGTAATACACCCCCCCCTACACACACACACACACACACACACACACACACACACACACACACACACATATATATATAAATATCGCAATATGTATTCTTGTGCATTAATAAAGAACTAAGTCAAAATACAAATACAAGAATTATAATTGAATTTACAAAAGAATTGTAAATTCAATTATAAGTCTTGTATTTGTATTTTGACTTAGTTCTTTATATATATATATATATATATATATATATATATATATATATATATATATATATAATTATCAGAAATGTTGATATATTTAGAAAACACTCACAAGCCGACCAGGTTATTTCAAATGATTTCAAACAAAAGAACCAAATGCACTAATGAAAGAGAGGCCCTAAATGAAGGAGACGCACTAAGGCTTCTTCTAACAGGCCTATAGCCTTGACATTGTGTCTCGGTAAACGTTTGGAGAGACTGGTTAGTAACAGCTTAACTTGGAGGCTTGAAAATTATAATCTGCTGAGTTCATGTCTTTTCGAGTTTAGACCTGTAATGCTTTACTAAACTTTACAGAAAGTATATATACCGGATTCTCAAACAAAATGTGTACATCAGCAGTGTTCATCGATTTCGAAGCAGCCTTTGATAAGGTCTCACGCATATCTATTATTTCGCAGTGTATGGAAATCGGTTTAAAAGGGAGGATATTGAAATACATTGTAGACTTCCTTAAGGATAGAAAAATTAAAACTAAGATCAATGATACCTACTCTGAAGAAGAATGTACTCTAAACGGAATACCACAGGGGTCAGTCATTAGTTCTACTCTTTTTAACATAATGATGCAAGATTAAGGAATATAGACCTTTCAGGTATCGGCATGGTTTTTTGTAGATGATGTCACTATCTGGGCCACTGATAAAGACCCAACTGCTTCTACTCACCAACTACAAAAGGCACTTAACAAAATCTCTGAGTGGTCTGAAAAATGGGGACTAACCATTTCACTATCAAAAACTGAAGTATGCTTCTTCTCCAGGCGATACTTGCACACAAACTATAAACCAGTTATAAACTTAAATGGAAACGTAGTGCTGCATAACTCAAATCCTGTACTTCTGGGTATTAAACTGGATCCAAAACTGCTGTGGAAAGAACATGTCCATTTCATAGCGGACAAATGTGCAAATAGAATAAAAGCGTTGAAAGTTATAGCCAGCAGGGCATGGGGAGCAGATACATATATATACATTTAGGCAATTTTATTTGTCCTTTGTAAGATCAAAAATCATGTATTGTTGTGAAGTTTGGGGTGGAACAGCTGAAACTCATATTCGAAAATTACAAATATTACAGAACTCATCTCTGAGGATTTGTTGGGTAGTCCAAAAACCACAAGTATACAGTCTATGGAAATTGAACTGTCAGTCATGCCCTTTGACTTATATATAAAAAACAGAATGTGGAAGAAACATTTTCAGATGAAAGCAATTTCGCTTAACACTCTTTCTAACATTGCATTGGTAACTAACATCCGACAGTCACTGTTCTACCATCATAACAAACCCTGCGAATCATTAAACACAATGGAATCAGGAAAAATTCCAGTTGTTTTGGAACAACAACCCTGGCTTCGAATCCCAATAAAAACCAATGAAATTCCTGGTTCACTCACAAAAAAGATTCACCTCACCTACTAAAATCTGTCGCTATGGAATTGATAATCATCACATATAACAACTTTGTAAAAATCTACACAGATGGTTCCGTTGATAAAGAGAACCATAGGGGAGGTGCAGCTTTTCATTGTTCAGAATTAAACGAGGATTACTATGTGCCCTGCGATTCCTCTTCAAGCATGAATGCTGAATTGATGGCCTTAAATGCTGCTTTAGTTCTTAGCAATACTATGGATGCACAGAACATCTGCATTCTCACCGATTCCAGGTCCAGCACACTACAGACTACCATTTTCAAACATCTGAAATAACTAAACTGTTAAAAAGCTTAGAACAGAAAAATATTGTATTTCAATGGATCCCTAGTCATTGTGGTGTTCCTGGGAATGAGGAAGCTGACAGATCTGCCAAGGAGTCTTGCAACTTGTTTCCATCTCCTGAAAGTTGTTACTCCTTAACTAATTGCAAAGAGGCTGTTGATAAAGAATCTCACATCTGTTGGAGAAAGAAATGGAGAGAACGCAATACTGGGCGCGAATATTATTCATCACAAAAACAACCTAATGATCCAAAGATCTTCAAGTCATTATCACGTTCAGTGGCATCTTTTGCGGCACGAGCTCGTATGGGACACATTGTCACCAATAAATATTTGAAAAGGTTCCATATTACTAACGACTCTACCTGTGGAGTGTGCAAACAGGAAGAGGAAACATTAGAGCACATACTTTTGAAATGTCCTGTAACAGCAGCAACAAGGAGTCCCTTGATAAAACATCTACCCTGGACAGAATCTTGAAAGAAAGTTGTTTCTGGCCATTGGAAGAGTGTGTGTATAGGAGACATCGAGCCATCGAGGCCAACCTTGGAAGCTCGTAATAAGAAGTAAGAAGTACTAAAGAAAGAGAAAATAATATAATGTATTAGCTTGCTTTAATGAAAGATAGTAAGAAAATACTAGATGAATTAAATAATAATGTATTAAGCAGACAACAAAGTAATAAAATAATATTTTTAATTTAGTATAAACATAATAAGTAAATCATTTGGACATTTCATTATATTGGAGAAGGTATTTGAGGGATAGCCGATATTAAATAATATGTTTATCAAACTATTAATAAAATAAAGTTATGCAATATAATAAAAAGAAATATTATAACAATATATGAAACAGGTGACAATCTAAACTTAAGTTAAAGTTGGTTAATTTGACCAAAGGGTAATAAGACTTTGTGCAACTGAAAACTAAAATTGACTAACAGATCATTGAAAGTAGAAGAGACCAACACTAAATCATTCAGTGAAAGCTATGTAAATTTTGAAATTATAAATCATTTCAATCAATTTTACATATAAAATCCTATATTTATAATTAATAAAAGTAAAATATTTTCATATTATGAAGATTAAATTTGGGTAATTTGATTACTGACTCAGGTTTAACGAAACAAAAGATCAGTGGTAAGAAATACGTTTTTACATACTGTCTAAAAATATTTATTTTAGGAGTAATTATCAAAATGGAAATAAAAATGAAAAAATGAGAGAAATTTGTAGATACAAAAATATTTTAGAAACTAACAATCACAAAGTTGCTAAAAATAAAAATTATTGATATTTTAAATATCATAAAACATGAAACAAAAAATATTAGCCTATATAGCAAACTGCAAACAATTTTTAAACAAATTTACAAAAATTCGTTTTTTTTAAAACAAAATTTAACCTTGTTAGTAAGCTTCCATTCTATGATAAAGATATTTACAATTCTTGTAAATGTCTAGATTGCTACTTCTATTGTTATATAAGTTAATGTATATGTTATATATTGCAATATCATAAATGTGTCACATCTGGAATTAAAAATACTGCTTTATTAAGAATTTTTATCAGAACCAAAGTTTTGTTTTAAATAAACCTTTATTTTTACTTTATAAACACACACACACACACACACACACAGACACAGACACACACACACAGAGATTCTAGCGGAACTGTGATTTTATGCACTGCAGAATGAACGGATTTACTCCAGATAATAACTATGCATCATGTTTTTCCATTCGTGAAGGAATACGTATCAGCATATATATATATATATATATATATATATATATATATATATATATATATATTTAGATTTAATCTGTAGCTTAAGTTTTCTTTAAAAATAATTATTTAATAAAGTATAAACAGTTTAAGAAGAAGTATATTTAATAAATAGCCAACTGGAAAGTTTTCATCGATTTAATAAATGGATATCATCAGGGTCTTCGCGAATTGACAACGTGTAAAACTAACTCTGCCGTTGTTAACTGTTTTAGATGGTGACACTGCGATACTGCTGAGGATATAGCATTTTAAATTGATGAAAATCTTCGATCGCAATGTCTTCGAAATATTTATATTGAAGAAATGCTCGTACTTTGATAGGTATGTAGTTAATATATAAATGCATATATATTATAAAATAACGCTGGTTTGTTATGTACGAAATAAAATATGGAAAACATTAATTTAAATTTATTATTATTACATAAATGAATTGATGGGGACCAAATCTGTATATTTGAACAGATTAAAAGTAATGAAATATTTTCTGGTCTTGAAAAAATACAAACTGGTTACTTAATAAACTAAACTTTATAAAACTAAAAAAAAAAAAATATTACTAATTTACATTTTTAATAAATAAAAATTATTTTAATTACCAGCTAAAAGATTTCAGCGGAAAGAGAAGAAAAAACCTTTACTATTTAACATTTGTTAGTTTTAATATTACTGTTTTATAAGTTGCCTTTTATAAATTTAATTGCTTTGTCCATTTTCTGATTTTACGCGTTAACTTTTAATTTTAAATTACAAATCTATTATTTGTTGTAATTATATAACTGGTAACTAAATTGCATTGAAGTTTCGAGGGTGATCCACAGAGATCCGTTGCGTTAGCGTTGGGATCCACATTGTGTCTAAGGATGCGTTTTTTATATCCTCTCCAGCTCCCAGGGTGGACTCCTCTACCTTCGTCTTCCAGAGTTATGTCTTTACACCCAAAACTAGACTCCTCTTCCTCCAGATCCCTGGACTTGTGCCGTCTCTGGTACCCCGTACTTCCCTCCTTGGATGCCAAAACTTGAATGATTTCTCTTTCTCGGCGCCTTGGACGCTTATCAGTTCCAGCTCTTCTCTTCGTCTTATCTTGTCTACCATTGGTCATTCTTTTTCCTTATTCAGCCAAGTCTGGCCTGTGAGTCTTCCATTTTTTTTCTCTCAGTCTACATTTTTTTGTATGCCCTTCTTGCATTACTTTTGAAATTACGGCTTTCACCGAAAAAGATTTACTTCGGTAACTTGTAGCTCTGTTTTACCTAACGGTTGAGTCTATAGATTTATTACTTATGGTGACGGCCTTACAAATAAGTTCAAACAAAACATTTTTCTTACCAGCTATATTTGCACGTATATACATTTTCTTTATATGTATGTATCTCTCTCTCTCTCTCTCTCTATCTATCTATCTATATATATATATATATATATATATATATATATATATATATATATATATATATATATATATATATATATATATATATTCATAGATACACACACACACGCGAACACACACTCAAACACACACACAAATATATATATAAATATATACATATTTATGTACATATATATATATACACACAAACACAAACTATAACTGGGTAAAATGTGACATTTAAGCGTTACATAGAAAGTTTAGGTTGACAAATTTAGAATAATTTAAATTCATAATGACATCTTGCATCTGCTTGACTTGGAAACGATTCATTAGAGAGAATTATTGCATTTAGTAGTGAAGGTACGACATCTTGCTTCTGGTTGACATGGAAACGACTCCTTAGAGAGAAAAATTGCACTTAGGGGTGACAGTACGACATCTTGCCATTGGTTGACGTGGAAACGACTCCTTAGAGAGAATTATTGCACGTAGTAATGACGGTACGACATCTTGCCTCTGTTTGACATGGAAATGACTCCTTAGAGAGAGTTATTGCACTTAGTAGTGACGGTATGACATCTTGCTTCTGCTTAACGTGGAAAAGACTCCTTAGAGAGAATTATTGCACGTAGTAGTGACGGTACGACATCTTGCCTCTGGTTGACATGGAAACGACTCCTTACAAAGAATTATTGCAGGTAGTAGTGAAGGTACGACATCTTGCTTCTGCTTGACGTGGAAACGACTCCTTAGCCATAATTATTCCACGTAGTAGTGACGGTACGACATCTTGCTTCTGCTTGACGTGGAAACGACTCCTTAGCCATAATTATTCCACGTAGTAGTGACGGTACGACATCTTGCTTCTGCTTGACGTGGAAACGACTCCTTAGCCATAATTATTGCACGTAGTAGTGACGGTACGACATCTTGCTTCTGCTTGACGTGGAAACGACTCCTTAGCCATAATTATAGCACGTAGTAATGACGGTACGACATCTTGCCTCTGTTTGACATGGAAATGACTCCTTAGAGAGAGTTATTGCACTTAGTAGTGACGGTATGACATCTTGCTTCTGCTTAACGTGGAAAAGACTCCTTAGAGAGAATTATCGCACGTAGTAGTGACGGTACTTCTTGCTTCTGGTTGACGTAGAAACGACTCCTTAGCCATAATTATTCCACGTAGTAGTGACGGTACGACATCTTACTTCTGCTTGACGTGGAAACGACTCCTTAGCCATAATTATTGCACGTATTAGTGACGGTACGACATCTTGCTTCTGCTTGACGTGGAAACGACTCCTTAGCCATAATTATTCCACGTAGTAGTGACGGTACGACATCTTGCTTCTGCTTGACGTGGAAACGACTCCTTAGCCATAATTATTGCACGTAGTAGTGACGGTACGACATCTTGCTTCTGCTTGACGTGGAAACGACTCCTTAGCCATAATTATTGCACGTAGTAGTGACGGTACGACATCTTGCTTCTGCTTGACGTGGAAACGACTCCTTAGCCATAATTATTGCACGTAGTAGTGACGGTACGACATCTTGCTTCTGCTTGACGTGGAAACGACTCCTTAGCCATAATTATTGCACGTAGTAGTGACGGTACGACATCTTGCTTCTGCTTGACGTGGAAACGACTCCTTAGCCATAATTATTGCACGTAGTAGTGACGGTACGACATCTTACTTCTGCTTGACGTGGAAACGACTCCTTAGCCATAATTATTGCACGTAGTAGTGACGGTACGACATCTTACTTCTGCTTGACGTGGAAACGACTCCTTAGCCATAATTATTGCACGTAGTAGTGACGGTACGACATCTTGCCTCTGGTTGACGTGGAAAAGACTTCTTAACGAGATTTATTGCACAAATTAGTAGGTCTTTTCGCCTCAGGTTGAGGTGGGAACGGATCCTTAGTAAGACTTATTGCACGAAGTAGTGACGGTATGACATCTGGCCTCTGGTCTCTGATGGGCCTGGAAGCTTTACAGGATACTATTGCACGAAGTAGGTCGGTACGTAATTTTGACAAATACCGAGTTGTCAAGTAGTCAAGTCCATTCAATACACCTTTACAGATTAAATACATTACAGGAAATGACTTTACGAAACAATTACTAATTAACTTAACAATGGTTGCTCAAAGTAATTAATAATGATTAGTAACTAAGCTGACAGATATTAAATTTGACATCCTGTCAAAGAGCTGTCAAACATTGTATTGACTAAATGTTTCCCTGAATATTCAACCAATGGATTCGTTCATCAACTGTAACTGCTTGCATTACGTATCAATTTAGTAACTGCAAGCTGGGACAACGCCAAAGGCAACGTGAAGACTAGCAATATAAACTCTCATAAATTAGACATATCTTTATCATTACAATTCTGGCTAATATAGTTTTCCCACTGATATAAGTTATACAGTTACAAGTTATTGGCTGTATGTTGTTAAAATAGTGTAATTTAGAAGCCGTGCGCATTTTTTCAGCAAGGCTTAAGTGTTTGAATTAGGCCTGTAATGAGAGATTAGAACAGCCTCGAAAGGTTTGAAGTAAAAATATTATTATACTCAAATTGCCTTACGTTTCTGAATGTCCTTACGTAAATGTAAACAAATGTATTTAGAGTAATTTCACCTGTTTTATTGTTTTTAAATATGAACACTTGGGTTTAAACAAATATTCGTGAACTGAGAGATTCAAAAAACAAATAAAAACATACACACAACTCACTAATTATTCATTTATTTACTCATACGCGTTTCAATGACCAGGTCATCATCATCAGTGAGTGTTACTACTACAAACTCCAACTTACAACTAAGGTGAAAGTAAGGTTACACTTCCGTATTTATACAGTAGGCGTTGCCACGCCCACTTGTCAAAACTCTTGTTGTACTTTAAACATGATACAACAAATGAGAGTAACAAATGTTACTTTCACCCTAGTTGTAAGTTAGAGTTTGTAGTAGTAACAGTCACTGATGATGATGACTTGGTCATTGAAACGCGTATGATTAAACCAGTAAATGAATAATTTGTGAGTTTTGTGTATGTTTTTATTCGTTTTTAACATAACCTCACAAGCTAAGCTCAAGGAATATTTTTTGAGAGATTCAAATAATTTATTAGAGCAATATCTTAAAAACCTGCGAAGATTAGGAAATAACTACCGTAAGTGTTCTTGCACTCTAAAAATTACATTAAGCCTCCAAATATGTGAAATATAAATAAAATTGTGTGAAATATAATGGATGAAAACACACTATGACCACATCCATAAGTAACTTACCCATCAGAGACAAGAAATTTCAAGGAAACTCGTTAGGAAAAAATTCAATTTAAATTGAATCATTTTTTTAAAATCCTTCTATTAGTTCACACCCTTCTTATATGTATCTCATTCAAATTTTCAATCATTAGTAAAAATATTTTATTCGTTCACTCAAGTTTAATTACATTTTTGTTTAATTTATAGAGGATAACACCTGCTTTTATAATTAAATTTAATAATGAATTCATTTTAGTTTTATAAGGGAGAAAACAATTCACAAAAGGGGCAAGGTATGCAATATAGTTATTTCGTCCCATTCGGCTTAAAATAAGTGATAGCATAAGATTTCATAAACACAGCTGAATTTATGATATTTGGTAGTACAGTTGTTTTGACACATAATTTATGTTACTTTATTTAAGTTAATTGTAATTATTTATTAAAAAGTATCTTAAAACATTTTCTTTGATGACTTATGTACTAACCTTATTACACTAAATGAATATGTACACCCAAATGTACGTCTTGGCGACAGTGAAACCATTCTCAGAGGGATCAAGAGCAACGTTACAGATGTACTCTTATCTATACTTGTATATAACTATTAGATATAACTATCTAATGGTGTGTGTGTGTGTGTGTGTGTGTGTGTGTGTGTGTGTGTGTGTGTGTTACTCAATCCCGTAAAACATACTGGACCTATTGAGCTGAAATTTTACATGGACATTCTCATGGTCTCTGGTTATCTATGGCCTATTTGTATCTAAAATTCAATATAAAACACCGCCTCACTTGCCTCGAAAACTCCCAAAACACTCAAATATCTATACTCCATTATATACTTGACTTAATCAGCTGAGAGTAATTGTGTTTTTGATCACCTGTAAAAGTTACTTCTATACAAAATTAACACAGGTAAATGTATCTTGTTATCCATCTGTCAGGGTTAGTTGTAATTTACAAATGTAGTGTTATTTTCTCACTGTTTTGTATCTAGGAATGCAATAGGCCCAATACAAATATACACCACCCCGTACGAAAAATAAATAGTCTGTTAGTTTAATTATAAAACTGTAGTAACTCCTCCAGTATATTTAATATTGCAATTAATTAAAAGCAATTAAACATAGATTAAATATATTTTTGAAATTATTGAAAAGTATTTTAATTTTTTTTATAATGACTAGTTTTTATGCCAGACATAAAGAAAATGTGAAGCATGGTTGGATAATTTTGAACTCTTTCCATATTTACAGTTTGCAGCGAGTTTATGAATCAAACTGTTTGCTTTCCACAAGTTAAATTTATTAAACATGACATTATTTAAAAGCAATAAAACTAAGCAAACATTTTCTTTTGTTTCCAGGTCGAATTGAATTATGATTTAAAAAACAAACTTGTATAACATTCTAAAAGATTTATTACATACTACAATAGATTAAAAGTGTAATCTTATGAAGTATAAATTTTATCAGAAGAAAGTAGACTCTGGTTTTGTCATCGAATGAACAATCGATAACAGTTTCAAAAATGCAATAAATAGTTCGACGTACTTGCACACATTTTCAAGCACACAACGTACAACTGTGACATACTTACAATAATTGTTAAGTTCTCATTGAATTCTGAGATAGTATCAAAGCGGTCAATCTATTATACATGCTAAAAACCGATGTGATAATATCTAATTTGTGGATCACTGCGAACTGGTAAATATACAATAAGCTACTTAGTTTTTAAATTATGTTTTACTTTTCTGAAAAAATTACCGTGTAACATGCTTAATAATGTTTGGTTACAATTCACCACGTTGCATAATTTTTTGTTATTTAGTTGATGTAAAATCGGCTGTTTAAAAGAAATATTTGATTATAAAATGTTTTAGGACAATGCTAGTCAAAATGACGCCATCTTAAAAAGTAGTAGACAATGAAAGGTCTTTTTTTGAATAAGCAAGGGGCGGGGGAGGTTGGGATCCAGAGCCATGTGCAAGGTTACCGTGAGAAAAAGCGTTTCGTTTATCTTACACTAGCTACGTTGCACGGAGGATCACGATGGGCTTGCTGCCATAAAATTTTGTGTTAAACGTTTAATAACTTAATTTAAAAAAATGTATTAATTACTGGAAAATATTTTGTTAGTGGGTTGTTACGTTAATTTTATTATTTACAAAATTTATAAATGTTATAAAAGTAAACCCTTGTAAATTATTAGATGTCATAACAAAGCCAAGTAAGTTTAGGTGATTTCCAAGGTATGTTTTAAATTTAACTCTTGATATATTACAATACGTTCAAAATCAGTAAATATGTATATGGTACTAGCGTGCATGTAACATAGCTTTGTCATAAATATATGCAAAGGACGTGAACTTTTATGTTTTTTTAATTCATGATGTTAAACATGTAAAATAATATGTTTTTAAAGTGTAATATTTTATTTGTTTCAACATAAATCTTTTTTTGAAAATACAAACGAGAATTTTAATGTAACCTGTCTTCTTTAGAACGATTTGGATAGACGGATAAATCTGCCTAGATCTAATTGTAAGATACAATTGTTAAGGAAAACAAATGACCCAGTGGGTCCTTATCAAGGTATAAAGAATTAAGGTTGTGGATAAAAGTAATTGAAGTTTTTTTAAATGATCAAAGTACACTATCATTTATAAACTACCCGGGGGGGGGGGGAGGGGGGTTAGTAGTTGCTCCATTCTGCTTTTTTCAATTTTTTATTTCTAGTATTGTCAGAGGTTAGGTTTTAATACACACTTAGTTATTAATTTTTTTGTAGGAGTCCCGTTATTTTTAAAGTGTATTTAGTGATTTCAATTTGTGCATCTTTCATCTTTATGGTTTGTTATTTCTTGTACTTGTAGTAAGTAAGATTGTGTATTTTTAAAGTGAGTTTAAACATAGAATTTTTGTCTAAGGACGAATTAATTTTACGAATTGAAACTTAGATCAGTACAGATTTGAATAGATACAGTTCAAGAAGTTGGAAAAACCTTAAGAAAAATGGCCAGAGAAAATTAACATGAAGCAGAACTAATTGATGTAACAAAGAAATTTGAAACTACAGATTCAAAATTAAGGATTTATTAAAAATGTGTAATAACTTAAAAACAGGTGCTAGAGCTGCAGATGTTTTAAGAGAGGAAACTAAATGAATACATTTAAGATTAAGATGCAGATGTTTACTGGAGGTTGAATTAAAAACAACAATTTCAGATAATGTTGAAGATTTTTTAAAATAAATTAAATAATTTAGAATCTGTAATCTCAGAAATTAACCTAGATCAAAATTTATGAAAAGAAACTGAACTACTATTGTCTAATAATAGTTTATTAGAAGACATTAATGGTGTTTTTGAACAAACAATTCCTAATGAAAACGAATTAACAAGTATAATTGTACCTAAATTAAATATTGGAGAAAATTTAAATGAAGAAATTAATTCACAAGTACTAATACCTAAACCCAAATACGAAAATGTATCGATTTTTAATTTAGACTTGTATAACAAATTGAGTAACCCTTTAGAAAGATATTTAAATATGTTTTCAATTGCTGATGGTTTAGAAATAGAAAATCTATTAAAATTCATAAATGTAATTTTGAAAATGAAAACTGAAACTGTTATCAGACAATTACATTTTAGAACTCTTATGTTCAAGGACCTCTGTTAGATAACGTTTTATAAGCAATAAATCATAAAATTCATTTAAATGCATTACATGAAGATGTATTGAAACGTTTTGTACCAATAAATTTAAAATAAATCCTAAAAAGTTATCTTGTTAATAGACCTTTAAGGTAACAGTGAGTTGTCAATCGATGTTAGAAGAGTAAAAGAAAATTGTAAACTCTTGAGATACAATTATTCGGAATTAGAAATAATCGAAATCATAAAGCTAGGGATTAAACCAGAGGACCTTAACAAATTACGTTTACTAGTAATCCACGTCACTACAGTGATTTAGACAATATGTGTATTCAAGTTCATAATATGTCAACAGTCTCTGCAGCTAATAATTCGGAGATTTTAATAAAAGGAAATTGCATTGTTAAGACTAAAGTTGTAAGTAAATTTTCATGGCAGGGGAAATTTTCAATAGCAGAAAAAGTTTTCACATCTGGAAAATATTTATACCCAAGTTCTGCCGTTGCTCTCTTCTAAAAGTTTATTATACCAACCTTGTCATCATTGTCATAAGACTCTGTTGATAAAGAACCATTTCCCCGTGGTAGGTTTCAAAATAAGGACTTGAAAGAATTTTTTTAATCTCTTATATTTACTAACTTTCCGAATAAAGAAAGAGAATTGTAATAATTCTATCCTACATTTCCTAAAGCAGCCCAATTGTCGTAATCCTTGGGGTTTCCCCTTAAATAAACAATACCATTTATAACACTTGACCCTCCAAGAGTTTTTCTACTGGTTCAGTTATTTGGATTGTTTATTAACCCAAGAAATAAATTAGCCTCTCTTTCTTCACTTAGCAGTCGCGGTCCTTTGGTGCCCACAAGCGATAGAGCAACTGCCGTGGCTGACTTTCGACTTCTGACAGGACACGACTATTTCCAGGCCCACCTCTACCGTTTCGGCCTAGCGGAGTCCGATACGTGTCCGCTCTGTCTCAATGGTGTCATGAATGGGGACCACATTTCAACCTGTCCTGAACTGGACGTCCAGCTGTCCAGAACCGGTCGTTACTGGGAGGCTCGACGCCGAATGGTTCAACAGCCAAGGGCGGGCATTGGATAAAGTAAAGTAAAGTAAGTAGCTTCTCTTTCTGATTCAAACGGCCAATCCAGCTTGATAGCTTAATCAGACTTTGCATATCCTGGTATTTCCGTTCTAACAGTAGGATCCCCACAGGCTTACAAATGTAAAACCTTCCATTGTTTGTTTTCTGAAAGCCTATTGGCTACGTCAGAACCTGCAGCACCACCTCCAACCATAACAAAATCAAAAGCCTCGAATATCTTTGGAGTATAGTCTGCGAAGTTCACATTATTTGTTAGTTCGCATTCAGCCTTATGAACATCGCTATATAATTGCTGTATAACCGATGATCCGAAGTCTGTGTTGCCCTTCACGCATATTCGAAATTTAACATCTTATCTGAAAAATACTTATTTAGGAATTCTTGTTTGACAGAACGGTTTTTACTCCTTCAATGTTTAATATGAGATTTTATAACGATGTATAACAATTATTTTGAGACAGTAATTTGCCTAATTTGTTTTATACAACTTATGTATTTTCTCTGTAGTTATAAGATTTTATGATGGTTATTTATGCAGAGGAAAAATCCGTTCAGGTTAAATAGGCTTTCTGTTGTTCTTTTGTATACAGTTATATTTAAATATAAATTTTGCTATAATTGTTCAAAGTAAGTTATATTGAAGTACTTTATTATACAATTGATACTGATCTCTTATGAAGTAGATTTTTCTTCATGCCAAATTTTCATATCATATATTTTTCGATTTAAAAAACAAAACATTAACAAACTACATAGAATTCAGAAACACGCTAAACACAATACAATACAATACAATACTACTAAACAAAACTAATACTAAACAAATACAATAATGTCAAAAAGCCTAATTTTAAAATGTATTGAACATATGATCGTAAGTAATTTATTTGTAGCCCGTACAGTATATATATATATATATATATATATATATATATATATATATATATATATATATATATTAAATATGGTGATATGTTTTCTTGTAATAGTTAATAAATTAAAAATATTTCAAAAAAAAGAATACTTTTAATGAATATATTTATTCAAAGCTTTTCGGCGATAAAATAGTACCAGCATCTTCAGGAAAATAATTATCTAATAAAATATTTTTACAAAATTAAATCATATGTGCTACAAAGGACCATATATTTATAAGTATTGCACTTTATATATTATATATATATATATAATAGTTTGATTGATATTGCATGTTTTTTTCGTGGAAAACATTTTGCTTACAAAGCGTATATATCAAGAAGTTTCAAGTGATTTCTTCAGAACAAAACCTAGTCTAAACATAAATTAAAAACTAAATAATTTATTGTATATTTACCAACTCACAGTGATTCACAAATTGCATATTATCATTCGCTTTCTAGCATGTTTAATGGATTGACAGCTTTGAAACTATTATAGAATTCAATGAGAACTTACAATTATTGTAAGTACATATGTCACAGTTGCACATTATGCGATTATATACTAAAATATTTTATAATC
>JBAIZL010000002.1:9230003-9290003 GCA_036971475.1 Prosapia bicincta
TATTACCATCCATGGAATGGCAATCGAGATTAATGACTGCATTCTAAGTTATGTCTGAGCTGGTAGATGTTTTGAAACGAAATCATTAAAAGCTAGAACTGCCGTTTTAAATGATATAAGATTGGTGTAGAAAAAAGATCACCTAGTTACACTAAGCAAAGAACAGATAACAAATAGCAAACAAATATATGGTATTTGTTTCAGTATAAGTACATTTACAAAATCGCAAAAATTAATATAATTATTTTAAATTCTGAATTAACCTATGTACTAGTAGTAGATATATAGAAGTCTTTCATACAAAATGTTGGAAACAGTTATATTTTTATGCACTCTCTTGATCACTGTAAAAAGGTAAATATAATTGCCATTCAAAACGGGAATAATATATTTAATTTTCAAATTAGATTAAGATTAAAATCAAATTCTCTTATGACAAATGTTTGATTTTAAATGTAATGTAACTATAATCATGTCAATAAATTTGTAATTTGAGTTTCTTGTTTACACAAAAATAGTGCTAAAAAGGGATTTAATTGTTGTTAATAAATCAAAAAACTGTTATATAAACTTTATACAATGTTATCGTGATATATATCGGTAATAAGTATGACAGGTGTTTCTGACATTCTTCATATTACTCATATCTAACATATGAAAAAAGTAGTTAACATAGTATATAACTTCAGCGGAATAATTAAACTCGAATGGATAATTCATTTTTTATATTTTGGATGTATTTCATATTTTATGTACGAAATATAAATAGTAGGGTGCATGTATCGTGCAGTATGATTCCATGTTCTATATGTTGTGTATCAGATGATAAAAGCACATAATGTGGAGTGTAGGGTGCATGTATCGTGCAGTATGATTCCATGTTCTATATGTTGTGTATCAGATGATAAAAGCACATAGTGTGGAGTGTAGGGTGCATGTACCGTGCAGTATCATTCCATGTTCTATATGTTGTGTATCAGATGATAAAAAGCACATAATGTGGAGTGTAGGGTGCATGTATCGTGCAGTATGATTCCATGTTCTATATGTTGTGTATCAGATGATAAAAATCACATAATGTGGAGTGTAGGGTGCATGTATCGTGCAGTATGATTTCATGTTCTATATGTTGTGTATCAGATGATAAAATCACATAATGTGGAGTGTAGGGTGCATGTATCGTGCAGTATCATTCCATGTTCTATATGTTGTGTATCAGATGATAAAAAGCACATAATGTGGAGTGTAGGGTGCATGTACCGTGCAGTATGATTCCATGTTCTATATGTTGTGTATCAGATGATAAAAGCACATAGTGTGGAGTGTAGGGTGCATGTACCGTGCAGTATCATTCCATGTTCTATATGTTGTGTATCAGATGATAAAATCACATAGTGTGGAGTGTAGGGTGCATGTATCGTGCAGTATGATTCCATGTTCTATATGTTGTGTATCAGATGATAAAAATCACATAATGTGGAGTGTAGGGTGCATGTATCGTGCAGTATGATTTCATGTTCTATATGTTGTGTATCAGATGATAAAATCACATAATGTGGAGTGTAGGGTGCATGTATCGTGCAGTATCATTCCATGTTCTATATGTTGTGTATCAGATGATAAAAAGCACATAATGTGGAGTGTAGGGTGCATGTACCGTGCAGTATGATTTCATGTTCTATATGTTGTGTATCAGATGATAAAATCACATAATGTGGAGTGTAGGGTGCATGTATCGTGCAGTATCATTCCATGTTCTATATGTTGTGTATCAGATGATAAAAAGCACATAATGTGGAGTGTAGGGTGCATGTATCGTGCAGTATCATTCCATGTTCTATATGTTGTGTATCAGATGATAAAAAGCACATAATGTGGACTGTAGGGTGCATGTACCGTGCAGTATCATTCCATGTTCTATATGTTGTGTATCAGATGATAAAATCACATAGTGTGGAGTGTAGGGTGCATGTATCGTGCAGTATCATTCCATGTTCTATATGTTGTGTATCAGATGATAAAATCACATAGTGTGGAGTGTAGGGTGCATGTACCGTGCAGTATCATTCCATGTTCTATATGTTGTGTATCAGATGATAAAATCACATAATGTGGAGTGTAGGGTGCATGTATCGTGCAGTATGATTCCATGTTCTATATGTTGTGTATCAGATGATAAAAAGCACATAATGTGGAGTGTAGGGTGCATGTACCGTGCAGTATCATTCCATGTTCTATATGTTGTGTATCAGATGATAAAATCACATAATGTGGAGTGTAGGGTGCATGTATCGTGCAGTATGATTTCATGTTCTATATGTTGTGTATCAGATGATAAAATCACATAATGTGGAGTGTAGGGTGCATGTATCGTGCAGTATCATTCCATGTTCTATATGTTGTGTATCAGATGATAAAATCACATAATGTGGAGTGTAGGGTGCATGTATCGTGCAGTATGATTCCATGTTCTATATGTTGTGTATCAGATGATAAAAAGCACATAATGTGGAGTGTAGGGTGCATGTACCGTGCAGTATCATTCTATGTTCTATATGTTGTGTATCAGATGATAAAATCACATAATGTGGACTGTAGGGTGCATGTACCGTGCAGTATCATTCCATGTTCTATATGTTGTGTATCAGATGATAAAATCACATAATGTGGACTGTAGGGTGCATGTACCGTGCAGTATCATTCCATGTTCTATATGCTGTGTATCAGATGATAAAATCACATAATGTGGACTGTAGGGTGCATGTACCGTGCAGTATCATGCCATGTTCTATATGCTGTGTATCAGATGATAAAAGCACATAATGTGGAGTGTAGGGTGCATGTACCGTGCAGTATCATTCCATGTTCTATATGTTGTGTATCAGATGATAAAAGCACATAATGTGGAGTGTAGGGTGCATGTACCGTGCAGTATCATTCCATGTTCTATATGTTGTGTATCAGATGATAAAATCACATAATGTGGAGTGTAGGGTGCATGTACCGTGCAGTATCATTCCATGTTCTATATGTTGTGTATCAGATGATAAAATCACATAATGTGGAGTGTAGGGTGCATGTACCGTGCAGTATCATTCCATGTTCTATATGTTGTGTATCAGATGATAAAATCACATAATGTGGAGTGTAGGGTGCATGTACCGTGCAGTATCATTCCATGTTCTATATGTTGTGTATCAGATGATAAAATCACATAATGTGGAGTGTAGGGTGCATGTACCGTGCAGTATCATTCCATGTTCTATATGTTGTGTATCAGATGATAAAATCACATAATGTGGAGTGTAGGGTGCATGTACCGTGCAGTATCATTCCATGTTCTATATGTTGTGTGTCAGATGATAAAATCACTTAATGTGGAGTGTAGGGTGCATGTACCGTGCAGTATCATTCCATGTTCTATATGTTGTGTATCAGATGATAAAATCACATAATGTGGAGTGTAGGGTGCATGTACCGTGCAGTATCATTCCATGTTCTAAATGTTGTGTATCAGATGATAAAATCACATAATGTGGACTGTAGGGTGCATGTATCGTGCAGTATCATTCCATGTTCTATATGTTGTGTATCAGATGATAAAATCACATAATGTGGAGTGTAGGGTGCATGTACCGTGCAGTATCATTCCATGTTCTATATGTTGTGTATCAGATGATAAAATCACATAATGTGGAGTGTAGGGTGCATGTATCGTGCAGTATCATTCCATGTTCTATATGTTGTGTATCAGATGATAAAATCACATAATGTGGACTGTAGGGTGCATGTATCGTGCAGTATCATTCCATGTTCTATATGTTGTGTATCAGATGATAAAATCACATAATGTGGACTGTAGGGTGCATGTATCGTGCAGTATCATTCCATGTTCTATATGTTGTGTATCAGATGATAAAATCACATAATGTGGACTGTAGGGTGCATGTATCGTGCAGTATCATTCAATGTTCTATATGTTGTGTATCAGATGATAAAATCACATAATGTGGAGTGTAGGGTGCATGTACCGTGCAGTATCATTCCATGTTCTATATGTTGTGTATCAGATGATAAAATCACATAATGTGGAGTGTAGGGTGCATGTACCGTGCAGTATGATTTCATGTTCTATATGTTGTGTATCAGATGATAAAATCACATAATGTGGACTGTAGGGTGCATGTATCGTGCAGTATCATTCCATGTTCTATATGTTGTGTATCAGATGATAAAATCACATAATGTGGAGTGTAGGGTGCATGTACCGTGCAGTATCATTCCATGTTCTATATGTTGTGTATCAGATGATAAAATCACATAATGTGGACTGTAGGGTGCATGTACCGTGCAGTATCATTCCATGTTCTATAAGTTGTGTATCAGATGATAAAATCACATAATGTGGAGTGTAGGGTGCATGTACCATGCAGTATCATTCCATGTTCTATATGTTGTGTATCAGATGATAAAATCACATAATGTGGACTGTAGGGTGCATGTATCGTGCAGTATCATTCCATGTTCTATATGTTGTGTATCAGATGATAAAATCACATAATGTGGACTGCAGGGTGCATGTATCGTGCAGTATCATTCCATGTTCTATATGTTGTGTATCAGATGATAAAATCACATAATGTGGAGTGTAGGGTGCATGTATCGTGCAGTATCATTCCATGTTCTATATGTTGTGTATCAGATGATAAAATCACATAATGTATACTGTAGGGTGCATGTATCGTGCAGTATCATTCCATGTTCTATATGTTGTGTATCAGATGATAAAATCACATAATGTGGACTGTAGGGTGCATGTATCGTGCAGTATCATTCCATGTTCAATATGTTGTGTATCAGATGATAAAATCACATAATGTGGACTGTAGGGTGCATGTATCGTGCAGTATCATTCAATGTTCTATATGTTGTGTATCAGATGATAAAATCACATAATGTGGAGTGTAGGGTGCATGTACCGTGCAGTATCATTCCATGTTCTATATGTTGTGTATCAGATGATAAAATCACATAATGTGGAGTGTAGGGTGCATGTACCGTGCAGTATGATTTCATGTTCTATATGTTGTGTATCAGATGATAAAATCACATAATGTGGACTGTAGGGTGCATGTATCGTGCAGTATCATTCCATGTTCTATATGTTGTGTATCAGATGATAAAATCACATAATGTGGACTGTAGGGTGCATGTACCGTGCAGTATCATTCCATGTTCTATATGCTGTGTATCAGATGATAAAAGCACATAATGTGGAGTGTAGGGTGCATGTACCGTGCAGTATCATTCCATGTTCTATATGTTGTGTATCAGATGATAAAATCACATAATGTGGAGTGTAGGGTGCATGTACCGTGCAGTATCATTCCATGTTCTATATGTTGTGTATCAGATGATAAAATCACATAATGTGGAGTGTAGGGTGCATGTACCGTGCAGTATCATTCCATGTTCTATATGTTGTGTATCAGATGATAAAATCACATAATGTGGAGTGTAGGGTGCATGTACCGTGCAGTATCATTCCATGTTCTATATGTTGTGTATCAGATGATAAAATCACATAGTGTGGAGTGTAGGGTGCATGTATCGTGCAGTATGATTCCATGTTCTATATGTTGTGTATCAGATGATAAAATCACATAATGTGGAGTGTAGGGTGCTTGTACCGTGCAGTATCATTCCATGTTCTATATGTTGTGTATCAGATGATAAAATCACATAATGTGGAGTGTAGGGTGCATGGTATCGTGCAGTATGATTTCATGTTCTATATGTTGTGTATCAGATGATAAAATCACATAGTGTGGAGTGTAGGGTGCATGTATCGTGCAGTATGATTCCATGTTCTATATGTTGTGTATCAGATGATAAAAAGCACATAATGTGGAGTGTAGGGTGCATGTATCGTGCAGTATGATTTCATGTTCTATATGTTGTGTATCAGATGATAAAATCACATAATGTGGAGTGTAGGGTGCTTGTACCGTGCAGTATCATTCCATGTTCTATATGTCGTGTATCAGATGATAAAATCACATAATGTGGAGTGTAGGGTGCATGTACCGTGCAGTATGATTTCATGTTCTATATGTTGTGTATCAGATGATAAAATCACATAATGTGGAGTGTAGGGTGCATGTACCGTGCAGTATCATTCCATGTTCTATATGTTGTGTATCAGATGATAAAATCACATAATGTGGAGTGTAGGGTACATGTACCGTGCAGTATGATTTCATGTTCTATATGTTGTGTATCAGATGATAAAATCACATAATGTGGACTGTAGGGTGCATGTATCGTGCAGTATCATTCCATGTTCTATATGTTGTGTATCAGATGATAAAATCACATAATGTGGAGTGTAGGGTGCATGTACCGTGCAGTATCATTCCATGTTCTATATGTTGTGTATCAGATGATAAAATCACATAATGTGGACTGTAGGGTGCATGTACCGTGCAGTATCATTCCATGTTCTATATGTTGTGTATCAGATGATAAAATCACATAATGTGGACTGTAGGGTGCATGTACCGTGGAGTATCATTCCATGTTCTATATGCTGTGTATCAGATGATAAAAGCACATAATGTGGAGTGTAGGGTGCATGTACCGTGCAGTATCATTCCATGTTCTATATGTTGTGTATCAGATGATAAAATCACATAATGTGGAGTGTAGGGTGCATGTACCGTGCAGTATCATTCCATGTTCTATATGTTGTGTATCAGATGATAAAAGCACATAATGTGGAGTGTAGGGTGCATGTATCGTGCAGTATGATTTCATGTTCTATATGTTGTGTATCAGATGATAAAATCACATAATGTGGAGTGTAGTGTGCTTGTACCGTGCAGTATCATTCCATGTTCTATATGTTGTGTATCAGATGATAAAATCACATAATGTGGAGTGTAGGGTGCATGTACCGTGCAGTAGGATTTCATGTTCTATATGTTGTGTATCAGATGATAAAATCACATAATGTGGAGTGTAGGGTGCATGTACCGTGCAGTATCATTCCATGTTCTATATGTTGTGTATCAGATGATAAAATCACATAATGTGGAGTGTAGGGTGCATGTACCGTGCAGTATGATTTCATGTTCTATATGTTGTGTATCAGATGATAAAATCACATAATGTGGACTGTAGGGTGCATGTATCGTGCAGTATCATTCCATGTTCTATATGTTGTGTATCAGATGATAAAATCACACAATGTGGAGTGTAGGGTGCATGTACCGTGCAGTATCATTCCATGTTCTATATGTTGTGTATCAGATGATAAAATCACATAATGTGGACTGTAGGGTGCATGTACCGTGCAGTATCATTCCATGTTCTATATGTTGTGTATCAGATGATAAAATCACATAATGTGGACTGTAGGGTGCATGTACCGTGCAGTATCATTCCATGTTCTATATGCTGTGTATCAGATGATAAAATCACATAATGTGGACTGTAGGGTGCATGTACCGTGCAGTATCATTCCATGTTCTATATGCTGTGTATCAGATGATAAAAGCACATAATGTGGAGTGTAGGGTGCATGTACCGTGCAGTATCATTCCATGTTCTATATGTTGTGTATCAGATGATAAAATCACATAATGTGGAGTGTAGGGTGCATGTACCGTGCAGTATCATTCCATGTTCTATATGTTGTGTATCAGATGATAAAATCACATAATGTGGAGTGTAGGGTGCATGTACCGTGCAGTATCATTCCATGTTCTATATGTTGTGTATCAGATGATAAAATCACATAATGTGGAGTGTAGGGTGCATGTACCGTGCAGTATCATTCCATGTTCTATATGTTGTGTATCAGATGATAAAATCACATAATGTGGAGTGTAGGGTGCATGTACCGTGCAGTATCATTCCATGTTCTATATGTTGTGTATCAGATGATAAAATCACATAATGTGGAGTGTAGGGTGCATGTACCGTGCAGTATCATTCCATGTTCTATATGTTGTGTATCAGATGATAAAATCACATAATGTGGAGTGTAGGGTGCATGTACCGTGCAGTATCATTCCATGTTCTATATGTTGTGTGTCAGATGATAAAATCACTTAATGTGGAGTGTAGGGTGCATGTACCGTGCAGTATCATTCCATGTTCTATATGTTGTGTATCAGATGATAAAATCACATAATGTGGAGTGTAGGGTGCATGTACCGTGCAGTATCATTCCATGTTCTAAATGTTGTGTATCAGATGATAAAATCACATAATGTGGACTGTAGGGTGCATGTATCGTGCAGTATCATTCCATGTTCTATATGTTGTGTATCAGATGATAAAATCACACAATGTGGAGTGTAGGGTGCATGTACCGTGCAGTATCATTCCATGTTCTATATGTTGTGTATCAGATGATAAAATCACATAATGTGGACTGTAGGGTGCATGTATCGTGCAGTATCATTCCATGTTCTATATGTTGTGTATCAGATGATAAAATCACATAATGTGGACTGTAGGGTGCATGTATCGTGCAGTATCATTCCATGTTCTATATGTTGTGTATCAGATGATAAAATCACATAATGTGGACTGTAGGGTGCATGTATCGTGCAGTATCATTCCATGTTCTATATGTTGTGTATCAGATGATAAAATCACATAATGTGGACTGTAGGGTGCATGTATCGTGCAGTATCATTCAATGTTCTATATGTTGTGTATCAGATGATAAAATCACATAATGTGGAGTGTAGGGTGCATGTACCGTGCAGTATCATTCCATGTTCTATATGTTGTGTATCAGATGATAAAATCACATAATGTGGAGTGTAGGGTGCATGTACCGTGCAGTATGATTTCATGTTCTATATGTTGTGTATCAGATGATAAAATCACATAATGTGGACTGTAGGGTGCATGTATCGTGCAGTATCATTCCATGTTCTATATGTTGTGTATCAGATGATAAAATCACATAATGTGGAGTGTAGGGTGCATGTACCGTGCAGTATCATTCCATGTTCTATATGTTGTGTATCAGATGATAAAATCACATAATGTGGACTGTAGGGTGCATGTACCGTGCAGTATCATTCCATGTTCTATAAGTTGTGTATCAGATGATAAAATCACATAATGAGGAGTGTAGGGTGCATGTACCATGCAGTATCATTCCATGTTCTATATGTTGTGTATCAGATGATAAAATCACATAATGTGGACTGTAGGGTGCATGTATCGTGCAGTATCATTCCATGTTCTATATGTTGTGTATCAGATGATAAAATCACATAATGTGGACTGTAGGGTGCATGTATCGTGCAGTATCATTCCATGTTCTATATGTTGTGTATCAGATGATAAAATCACATAATGTGGAGTGTAGGGTGCATGTATCGTGCAGTATCATTCCATGTTCTATATGTTGTGTATCAGATGATAAAATCACATAATGTATACTGTAGGGTGCATGTATCGTGCAGTATCATTCCATGTTCTATATGTTGTGTATCAGATGATAAAATCACATAATGTGGACTGTAGGGTGCATGTATCGTGCAGTATCATTCCATGTTCAATATGTTGTGTATCAGATGATAAAATCACATAATGTGGACTGTAGGGTGCATGTATCGTGCAGTATCATTCAATGTTCTATATGTTGTGTATCAGATGATAAAATCACATAATGTGGAGTGTAGGGTGCATGTACCGTGCAGTATCATTCCATGTTCTATATGTTGTGTATCAGATGATAAAATCACATAATGTGGAGTGTAGGGTGCATGTACCGTGCAGTATGATTTCATGTTCTATATGTTGTGTATCAGATGATAAAATCACATAATGTGGACTGTAGGGTGCATGTATCGTGCAGTATCATTCCATGTTCTATATGTTGTGTATCAGATGATAAAATCACATAATGTGGACTGTAGGGTGCATGTACCGTGCAGTATCATTCCATGTTCTATATGCTGTGTATCAGATGATAAAAGCACATAATGTGGAGTGTAGGGTGCATGTACCGTGCAGTATCATTCCATGTTCTATATGTTGTGTATCAGATGATAAAATCACATAATGTGGAGTGTAGGGTGCATGTACCGTGCAGTATCATTCCATGTTCTATATGTTGTGTATCAGATGATAAAATCACATAATGTGGAGTGTAGGGTGCATGTACCGTGCAGTATCATTCCATGTTCTATATGTTGTGTATCAGATGATAAAATCACATAATGTGGACTGTAGGGTGCATGTACCGTGCAGTATCATTCCATGTTCTATATGCTGTGTATCAGATGATAAAAGCACATAATGTGGAGTGTAGGGTGCATGTACCGTGCAGTATCATTCCATGTTCTATATGTTGTGTATCAGATGATAAAATCACATAATGTGGAGTGTAGGGTGCATGTACCGTGCAGTATCATTCCATGTTCTATATGTTGTGTATCAGATGATAAAATCACATAATGTGGAGTGTAGGGTGCATGTACCGTGCAGTATCATTCCATGTTCTATATGTTGTGTATCAGATGATAAAATCACATAATGTGGAGTGTAGGGTGCATGTACCGTGCAGTATCATTCCATGTTCTATATGTTGTGTATCAGATGATAAAATCACATAATGTGGAGTGTAGGGTGCATGTACCGTGCAGTATCATTCCATGTTCTATATGTTGTGTATCAGATGATAAAATCACATAATGTGGAGTGTAGGGTGCATGTACCGTGCAGTATCATTCCATGTTCTATATGTTGTGTATCAGATGATAAAATCACATAATGTGGAGTGTAGGGTGCATGTACCGTGCAGTATCATTCCATGTTCTATATGTTGTGTGTCAGATGATAAAATCACTTAATGTGGAGTGTAGGGTGCATGTACCGTGCAGTATCATTCCATGTTCTATATGTTGTGTATCAGATGATAAAATCACATAATGTGGAGTGTAGGGTGCATGTACCGTGCAGTATCATTCCATGTTCTAAATGTTGTGTATCAGATGATAAAATCACATAATGTGGACTGTAGGGTGCATGTATCGTGCAGTATCATTCCATGTTCTATATGTTGTGTATCAGATGATAAAATCACATAATGTGGAGTGTAGGGTGCATGTACCGTGCAGTATCATTCCATGTTCTATATGTTGTGTATCAGATGATAAAATCACATAATGTGGACTGTAGGGTGCATGTATCGTGCAGTATCATTCCATGTTCTATATGCTGTGTATCAGATGATAAAAGCACATAATGTGGAGTGTAGGGTGCATGTACCGTGCAGTATCATTCCATGTTCTATATGTTGTGTATCAGATGATAAAATCACATAATGTGGAGTGTAGGGTGCATGTACCGTGCAGTATCATTCCATGTTCTATATGTTGTGTTTCAGATGATAAAATCACATAATGTGGAGTGTAGGGTGCATGTACCGTGCAGTATCATTCCATGTTCTATATGTTGTGTATCAGATGATAAAATCACATAATGTGGAGTGTAGGGTGCATGTACCGTGCAGTATCATTCCATGTTCTATATGTTGTGTATCAGATGATAAAATCACATAATGTGGAGTGTAGGGTGCATGTACCGTGCAGTATCATTCCATGTTCTATATGTTGTGTATCAGATGATAAAATCACATAATGTGGAGTGTAGGGTGCATGTACCGTGCAGTATCATTCCATGTTCTATATGTTGTGTGTCAGATGATAAAATCACTTAATGTGGAGTGTAGGGTGCATGTACCGTGCAGTATCATTCCATGTTCTATATGTTGTGTATCAGATGATAAAATCACATAATGTGGAGTGTAGGGTGCATGTACCGTGCAGTATCATTCCATGTTCTAAATGTTGTGTATCAGATGATAAAATCACATAATGTGGACTGTAGGGTGCATGTATCGTGCAGTATCATTCCATGTTCTATATGTTGTGTATCAGATGATAAAATCACATAATGTGGAGTGTAGGGTGCATGTACCGTGCAGTATCATTCCATGTTCTATATGTTGTGTATCAGATGATAAAATCACATAATGTGGACTGTAGGGTGCATGTATCGTGCAGTATCATTCCATGTTCTATATGTTGTGTATCAGATGATAAAATCACATAATGTGGACTGTAGGGTGCATGTATCGTGCAGTATCATTCCATGTTCTATATGTTGTGTATCAGATGATAAAATCACATAATGTGGAGTGTAGGGTGCATGTATCGTGCAGTATCATTCCATGTTCTATATGTTGTGTATCAGATGATAAAATCACATAATGTGGACTGTAGGGTGCATGTATCGTGCAGTATCATTCCATGTTCTATATGTTGTGTATCAGATGATAAAATCACATAATGTGGACTGTAGGGTGCATGTATCGTGCAGTATCATTCCATGTTCAATATGTTGTGTATCAGATGATAAAATCACATAATGTGGACTGTAGGGTGCATGTATCGTGCAGTATCATTCAATGTTCTATATGTTGTGTATCAGATGATAAAATCACATAATGTGGAGTGTAGGGTGCATGTACCGTGCAGTATCATTCCATGTTCTATATGTTGTGTATCAGATGATAAAATCACATAATGTGGAGTGTAGGGTGCATGTACCGTGCAGTATGATTTCGTGTTCTATATGTTGTGTATCAGATGATAAAATCACATAATGTGGACTGTAGGGTGCATGTATCGTGCAGTATCATTCCATGTTCTATATGTTGTTTATCAGATGATAAAATCACATAATGTGGAGTGTAGGGTGCATGTACCGTGCAGTATCATTCCATGTTCTATATGTTGTGTATCAGATGATAAAATCACATAATGTGGACTGTAGGGTGCATGTACCGTGCAGTATCATTCCATGTTCTATATGTTGTGTATCAGATGATAAAATCACATAATGTGGACTGTAGGGTGCATGTACCGTGCAGTATCATTCCATGTTCTATATGTTGTGTATCAGATGATAAAAGCACATAATGTGGAGTGTAGGGTGCATGTACCGTGCAGTATCATTCCATGTTCTATATGTTGTGTATCAGATGATAAAATCACATAATGTGGAGTGTAGGGTGCTTGTACCGTGCAGTATCATTCCATGTTCTATATGTTGTGTATCAGATGATAAAAGCACATAATGTGGAATGTAGGGTGCATGTATCGTGCAGTATGATTTCATGTTCTATATGTTGTGTATCAGATGATAAAATCACATAATGTGGAGTGTAGGGTGCTTGTACCGTGCAGTATCATTCCATGTTCTATATGTTGTGTATCAGATGATAAAATCACATAATGTGGAGTGTAGGGTGCATGTACCGTGCAGTATGATTTCATGTTCTATATGTTGTGTATCAGATGATAAAATCACATAATGTAGACTGTAGGGTGCATGTACCGTGCAGTATCATTCCATGTTCTATATGTTGTGTATCAGATGATAAAATCACATAATGTGGAGTGTAGGGTGCATGTACCGTGCAGTATCATTCCATGTTCTATATGTTGTGTATCAGATGATAAAAGCACATAATGTGGAGTGTAGGGTGCATGTACCGTGCAGTATCATTCCATGTTCTATATGTTGTGTATCAGATGATAAAATCACATAATATGGAGTGTAGGGTGCATGTACCGTGCAGTATCATTCCATGTTCTATATGTTGTGTATCAGATGATAAAAGCACATAATGTGGAGTGTAGGGTGCATGTACCGTGCAGTATCATTCCATGTTCTATATGTTGTGTATCAGATGATAAAATCACATAATGTGGACTGTAGGGTGCATGTATCGTGCAGTATCATTCCATGTTCTATATGTTGTGTATCAGATGATAAAATCACATAATATGGAGTGTAGGGTGCATGTACCGTGCAGTATCATTCCATGTTCTATATGTTGTGTATCAGATGATAAAAGCACATAATGTGGAGTGTAGGGTGCATGTACCGTGCAGTATCATTCCATGTTCTATATGTTGTGTATCAGATGATAAAATCACATAATGTGGACTGTAGGGTGCATGTATCGTGCAGTATCATTCCATGTTCTATATGTTGTGTATCAGATGATAAAATCACATAATGTGGAGTGTAGGGTGCATGTACCGTGCAGTATCATTCCATGTTCTATATGTTGTGTGTCAGATGATAAAATCACTTAATGTGGAGTGTAGGGTGCATGTACCGTGCAGTATCATTCCATGTTCTACATGTTGTGTATCAGATAATAAAATCACATAATGTGGAGTGTAGGGTGCATGTACCGTGCAGTATCATTCCATGTTCTAAATGTTGTGTATCAGATGATAAAATCACATAATGTGGACTGTAGGGTGCATGTATCGTGCAGTATCATTCCATGTTCTATATGCTGTGTATCAGATGATAAAAGCACATAATGTGGAGTGTAGGGTGCATGTACCGTGCAGTATCATTCCATGTTCTATATGTTGTGTATCAGATGATAAAATCACATAATGTGGAGTGTAGGGTGCATGTACCGTGCAGTATCATTCCATGTTCTATATGTTGTGTATCAGATGATAAAATCACATAATGTGGAGTGTAGGGTGCATGTACCGTGCAGTATCATTCCATGTTCTATATGTTGTGTATCAGATGATAAAATCACATAATGTGGAGTGTAGGGTGCATGTACCGTGCAGTATCATTCCATGTTCTATATGTTGTGTATCAGATGATAAAATCACATAATGTGGAGTGTAGGGTGCATGTACCGTGCAGTATCATTCCATGTTCTATATGTTGTGTATCAGATGATAAAATCACATAATGTGGAGTGTAGGGTGCATGTACCGTGCAGTATCATTCCATGTTCTATATGTTGTGTATCAGATGATAAAATCACATAATGTGGAGTGTAGGGTGCATGTACCGTGCAGTATCATTCCATGTTCTATATGTTGTGTGTCAGATGATAAAATCACTTATTGTGGAGTGTAGGGTGCATGTACCGTGCAGTATCATTCCATGTTCTATATGTTGTGTATCAGATGATAAAATCACATAATGTGGAGTGTAGGGTGCATGTACCGTGCAGTATCATTCCATGTTCTAAATGTTGTGTATCAGATGATAAAATCACATAATGTGGACTGTAGGGTGCATGTATCGTGCAGTATCATTCCATGTTCTATATGTTGTGTATCAGATGATAAAATCACATAATGTGGAGTGTAGGGTGCATGTACCGTGCAGTATCATTCCATGTTCTATATGTTGTGTATCAGATGATAAAATCACATAATGTGGACTGTAGGGTGCATGTATCGTGCAGTATCATTCCATGTTCTATATGTTGTGTATCAGATGATAAAATCACATAATGTGGACTGTAGGGTGCATGTATCGTGCAGTATCATTCCATGTTCTATATGTTGTGTATCAGATGATAAAATCACATAATGTGGAGTGTAGGGTGCATGTATCGTGCAGTATCATTCCATGTTCTATATGTTGTGTATCAGATGATAAAATCACATAATGTGGACTGTAGGGTGCATGTATCGTGCAGTATCATTCCATGTTCTATATGTTGTGTATCAGATGATAAAATCACATAATGTGGACTGTAGGGTGCATGTATCGTGCAGTATCATTCCATGTTCAATATGTTGTGTATCAGATGATAAAATCACATAATGTGGACTGTAGGGTGCATGTATCGTGCAGTATCATTCAATGTTCTATATGTTGTGTATCAGATGATAAAATCACATAATGTGGAGTGTAGGGTGCATGTACCGTGCAGTATCATTCCATGTTCTATATGTTGTGTATCAGATGATAAAATCACATAATGTGGAGTGTAGGGTGCATGTACCGTGCAGTATGATTTCATGTTCTATATGTTGTGTATCAGATGATAAAATCACATAATGTGGACTGTAGGGTGCATGTATCGTGCAGTATCATTCCATGTTCTATATGTTGTGTATCAGATGATAAAATCACATAATGTGGAGTGTAGGGTGCATGTACCGTGCAGTATCATTCCATGTTCTATATGTTGTGTATCAGATGATAAAATCACATAATGTGGACTGTAGGGTGCATGTACCGTGCAGTATCATTCCATGTTCTATATGTTGTGTATCAGATGATAAAATCACATAATGTGGACTGTAGGGTGCATGTACCGTGCAGTATCATTCCATGTTCTATATGTAGTGTATCAGATGATAAAAGCACATAATGTGGAGTGTAGGATGCATGTACCGTGCAGTATCATTCCATGTTCTATATGTTGTGTATCAGATGATAAAATCACATAATGTGGAGTGTAGGGTGCTTGTACCGTGCAGTATCATTCCATGTTCTATATGTTGTGTATCAGATGATAAAAGCACATAATGTGGAATGTAGGGTGCATGTATCGTGCAGTATGATTTCATGTTCTATATGTTGTGTATCAGATGATAAAATCACATAATGTGGAGTGTAGGGTGCTTGTACCGTGCAGTATCATTCCATGTTCTATATGTTGTGTATCAGATGATAAAATCACATAATGTGGAGTGTAGGGTGCATGTACCGTGCAGTATGATTTCATGTTCTATATGTTGTGTATCAGATGATAAAATCACATAATGTAGACTGTAGGGTGCATGTACCGTGCAGTATCATTCCATGTTCTATATGTTGTGTATCAGATGATAAAATCACATAATGTGGACTGTAGGGTGCATGTACCGTGCAGTATCATTCCATGTTCTATATGTTGTGTATCAGATGATAAAAGCACATAATGTGGAGTGTAGGGTGCATGTACCGTGCAGTATCATTCCATGTTCTATATGTTGTGTATCAGATGATAAAATCACATAATATGGAGTGTAGGGTGCATGTACCGTGCAGTATCATTCCATGTTCTATATGTTGTGTATCAGATGATAAAATCACATAATGTGGAGTGTAGGGTGCATGTACCGTGCAGTATCATTCCCTGTTCTATATGTTGTGTATCAGATGATAAAATCACATAATGTGGAGTGTAGGGTGCATGTACCGTGCAGTATCATTCCATGTTCTATATGTTGTGTATCAGATGATAAAATCACATAATGTGGAGTGTAGGGTGCATGTACCGTGCAGTATCATTCCATGTTCTATATGTTGTGTATCAGATGATAAAATCACATAATGTGGAGTGTAGGGTGCATGTACCGTGCAGTATCATTCCATGTTCTATATGTTGTGTATCAGATGATAAAATCACATAATGTGGAGTGTAGGGTGCATGTACCGTGCAGTATCATTCCATGTTCTATATGTTGTGTATCAGATGATAAAATCACATAATGTGGAGTGTAGGGTGCATGTACCGTGCAGTATCATTCCATGTTCTATATGTTGTGTATCAGATGATAAAATCACATAATGTGGACTGTAGGGTGCATGTATCGTGCAGTATCATTTCATGTTCTATATGTTGTGTATCAGATGATAAAATCACATAATGTGGACTGTAGGGTGCATGTATCGTGCAGTATCATTCCATGTTCTATATGTTGTGTATCAGATGATAAAATCACATAATGTGGACTGTAGGGTGCATGTATCGTGCAGTATCATTCCATGTTCTATATGTTGTGTATCAGATGATAAAATCACATAATGTGGAGTGTAGGGTGCATGTACCGTGCAGTATCATTCCATGTTCTATATGTTGTGTATCAGATGATAAAATCACATAACGTGGACTGTAGGGTGCATGTATCGTGCAGTATCATTCCATGTTCTATATGTTGTGTATCAGATGATAAAATCACATAATGTGGAGTGTAGGGTGCATGTACCGTGCAGTATCATTCCATGTTCTATATGTTGTGTATCAGATGATAAAATCACATAATGTGGAGTGTAGGGTGCATGTACCGTGCAGTATCATTCCATGTTCTATATGTTGTGTATCAGATGATAAAATCACATAATGTGGAGTGTAGGGTGCATGTACCGTGCAGTATCATTCCATGTTCTATATGTTGTGTATCAGATGATAAAATCACATAATGTGGAGTGTAGGGTGCATGTACCGTGCAGTATCATTCCATGTTCTATATGTTGTGTATCAGATGATAAAATCACATAATGTGGAGTGTAGGGTGCATGTACCGTGCAGTATGATTTCATGTTCTATATGTTGTGTATCAGATGATAAAATCACATAATGTAGACTGTAGGGTGCATGTACCGTGCAGTATCATTCCATGTTCTATATGTTGTGTATCAGATGATAAAATCACATAATGTGGAGTGTAGGGTGCATGTACCGTGCAGTATCATTCCATGTTCTATATGTTGTGTATCAGATGATAAAAGCACATAATGTGGAGTGTAGGGTGCATGTACCGTGCAGTATCATTCCATGTTCTATATGTTGTGTATCAGATGATAAAATCACATAATATGGAGTGTAGGGTGCATGTACCGTGCAGTATCATTCCATGTTCTATATGTTGTGTATCAGATGATAAAAGCACATAATGTGGAGTGTAGGGTGCATGTACCGTGCAGTATCATTCCATGTTCAATATGTTGTGTATCAGATGATAAAATCACATAATGTGGACTGTAGGGTGCATGTATCGTGCAGTATCATTCCATGTTCTATATGTTGTGTATCAGATGATAAAATCACATAATATGGAGTGTAGGGTGCATGTACCGTGCAGTATCATTCCATGTTCTATATGTTGTGTATCAGATGATAAAAGCACATAATGTGGAGTGTAGGGTGCATGTACCGTGCAGTATCATTCCATGTTCTATATGTTGTGTATCAGATGATAAAATCACATAATGTGGACTGTAGGGTGCATGTATCGTGCAGTATCATTCCATGTTCTATATGTTGTGTATCAGATGATAAAATCACATAATGTGGAGTGTAGGGTGCATGTACCGTGCAGTATCATTCCATGTTCTATATGTTGTGTGTCAGATGATAAAATCACTTAATGTGGAGTGTAGGGTGCATGTACCGTGCAGTATCATTCCATGTTCTACATGTTGTGTATCAGATAATAAAATCACATAATGTGGAGTGTAGGGTGCATGTACCGTGCAGTATCATTCCATGTTCTAAATGTTGTGTATCAGATGATAAAATCACATAATGTGGACTGTAGGGTGCATGTATCGTGCAGTATCATTCCATGTTCTATATGCTGTGTATCAGATGATAAAAGCACATAATGTGGAGTGTAGGGTGCATGTACCGTGCAGTATCATTCCATGTTCTATATGTTGTGTATCAGATGATAAAATCACATAATGTGGAGTGTAGGGTGCATGTACCGTGCAGTATCATTCCATGTTCTATATGTTGTGTATCAGATGATAAAATCACATAATGTGGAGTGTAGGGTGCATGTACCGTGCAGTATCATTCCATGTTCTATATGTTGTGTATCAGATGATAAAATCACATAATGTGGAGTGTAGGGTGCATGTACCGTGCAGTATCATTCCATGTTCTATATGTTGTGTATCAGATGATAAAATCACATAATGTGGAGTGTAGGGTGCATGTACCGTGCAGTATCATTCCATGTTCTATATGTTGTGTATCAGATGATAAAATCACATAATGTGGAGTGTAGGGTGCATGTACCGTGCAGTATCATTCCATGTTCTATATGTTGTGTATCAGATGATAAAATCACATAATGTGGAGTGTAGGGTGCATGTACCGTGCAGTATCATTCCATGTTCTATATGTTGTGTGTCAGATGATAAAATCACTTAATGTGGAGTGTAGGGTGCATGTACCGTGCAGTATCATTCCATGTTCTATATGTTGTGTATCAGATGATAAAATCACATAATGTGGAGTGTAGGGTGCATGTACCGTGCAGTATCATTCCATGTTCTAAATGTTGTGTATCAGATGATAAAATCACATAATGTGGACTGTAGGGTGCATGTATCGTGCAGTATCATTCCATGTTCTATATGTTGTGTATCAGATGATAAAATCACATAATGTGGAGTGTAGGGTGCATGTACCGTGCAGTATCATTCCATGTTCTATATGTTGTGTATCAGATGATAAAATCACATAATGTGGACTGTAGGGTGCATGTATCGTGCAGTATCATTCCATGTTCTATATGTTGTGTATCAGATGATAAAATCACATAATGTGGACTGTAGGGTGCATGTATCGTGCAGTATCATTCCATGTTCTATATGTTGTGTATCAGATGATAAAATCACATAATGTGGAGTGTAGGGTGCATGTATCGTGCAGTATCATTCCATGTTCTATATGTTGTGTATCAGATGATAAAATCACATAATGTGGACTGTAGGGTGCATGTATCGTGCAGTATCATTCCATGTTCTATATGTTGTGTATCAGATGATAAAATCACATAATGTGGACTGTAGGGTGCATGTATCGTGCAGTATCATTCCATGTTCAATATGTTGTGTATCAGATGATAAAATCACATAATGTGGACTGTAGGGTGCATGTATCGTGCAGTATCATTCAATGTTCTATATGTTGTGTATCAGATGATAAAATCACATAATGTGGAGTGTAGGGTGCATGTACCGTGCAGTATCATTCCATGTTCTATATGTTGTGTATCAGATGATAAAATCACATAATGTGGAGTGTAGGGTGCATGTACCGTGCAGTATGATTTCATGTTCTATATGTTGTGTATCAGATGATAAAATCACATAATGTGGACTGTAGGGTGCATGTATCGTGCAGTATCATTCCATGTTCTATATGTTGTGTATCAGATGATAAAATCACATAATGTGGAGTGTAGGGTGCATGTACCGTGCAGTATCATTCCATGTTCTATATGTTGTGTATCAGATGATAAAATCACATAATGTGGACTGTAGGGTGCATGTACCGTGCAGTATCATTCCATGTTCTATATGTTGTGTATCAGATGATAAAATCACATAATGTGGACTGTAGGGTGCATGTACCGTGCAGTATCATTCCATGTTCTATATGTAGTGTATCAGATGATAAAAGCACATAATGTGGAGTGTAGGATGCATGTACCGTGCAGTATCATTCCATGTTCTATATGTTGTGTATCAGATGATAAAATCACATAATGTGGAGTGTAGGGTGCTTGTACCGTGCAGTATCATTCCATGTTCTATATGTTGTGTATCAGATGATAAAAGCACATAATGTGGAATGTAGGGTGCATGTATCGTGCAGTATGATTTCATGTTCTATATGTTGTGTATCAGATGATAAAATCACATAATGTGGAGTGTAGGGTGCTTGTACCGTGCAGTATCATTCCATGTTCTATATGTTGTGTATCAGATGATAAAATCACATAATGTGGAGTGTAGGGTGCATGTACCGTGCAGTATGATTTCATGTTCTATATGTTGTGTATCAGATGATAAAATCACATAATGTAGACTGTAGGGTGCATGTACCGTGCAGTATCATTCCATGTTCTATATGTTGTGTATCAGATGATAAAATCACATAATGTGGACTGTAGGGTGCATGTACCGTGCAGTATCATTCCATGTTCTATATGTTGTGTATCAGATGATAAAAGCACATAATGTGGAGTGTAGGGTGCATGTACCGTGCAGTATCATTCCATGTTCTATATGTTGTGTATCAGATGATAAAATCACATAATATGGAGTGTAGGGTGCATGTACCGTGCAGTATCATTCCATGTTCTATATGTTGTGTATCAGATGATAAAATCACATAATGTGGAGTGTAGGGTGCATGTACCGTGCAGTATCATTCCCTGTTCTATATGTTGTGTATCAGATGATAAAATCACATAATGTGGAGTGTAGGGTGCATGTACCGTGCAGTATCATTCCATGTTCTATATGTTGTGTATCAGATGATAAAATCACATAATGTGGAGTGTAGGGTGCATGTACCGTGCAGTATCATTCCATGTTCTATATGTTGTGTATCAGATGATAAAATCACATAATGTGGAGTGTAGGGTGCATGTACCGTGCAGTATCATTCCATGTTCTATATGTTGTGTATCAGATGATAAAATCACATAATGTGGAGTGTAGGGTGCATGTACCGTGCAGTATCATTCCATGTTCTATATGTTGTGTATCAGATGATAAAATCACATAATGTGGAGTGTAGGGTGCATGTACCGTGCAGTATCATTCCATGTTCTATATGTTGTGTATCAGATGATAAAATCACATAATGTGGACTGTAGGGTGCATGTATCGTGCAGTATCATTTCATGTTCTATATGTTGTGTATCAGATGATAAAATCACATAATGTGGACTGTAGGGTGCATGTATCGTGCAGTATCATTCCATGTTCTATATGTTGTGTATCAGATGATAAAATCACATAATGTGGACTGTAGGGTGCATGTATCGTGCAGTATCATTCCATGTTCTATATGTTGTGTATCAGATGATAAAATCACATAATGTGGAGTGTAGGGTGCATGTACCGTGCAGTATCATTCCATGTTCTATATGTTGTGTATCAGATGATAAAATCACATAACGTGGACTGTAGGGTGCATGTATCGTGCAGTATCATTCCATGTTCTATATGTTGTGTATCAGATGATAAAATCACATAATGTGGAGTGTAGGGTGCATGTACCGTGCAGTATCATTCCATGTTCTATATGTTGTGTATCAGATGATAAAATCACATAATGTGGAGTGTAGGGTGCATGTACCGTGCAGTATCATTCCATGTTCTATATGTTGTGTATCAGATGATAAAATCACATAATGTGGAGTGTAGGGTGCATGTACCGTGCAGTATCATTCCATGTTCTATATGTTGTGTATCAGATGATAAAATCACATAATGTGGAGTGTAGGGTGCATGTACCGTGCAGTATCATTCCATGTTCTATATGTTGTGTATCAGATGATAAAATCACATAATGTGGAGTGTAGGGTGCATGTACCGTGCAGTATGATTTCATGTTCTATATGTTGTGTATCAGATGATAAAATCACATAATGTGAACTGTAGGGTGTATGTATCGTGCAGTATCATTCCATGTTCTATATGTTGTGTATCAGATGATAAAATCACATAATGTGGAGTGTAGGGTGCATGTACCGTGCAGTATCATTCCATGTTCTATATGTTGTGTATCAGATGATAAAATCACATAATGTGGACTGTAGGGTGCATGTACCGTGCAGTATCATTCCATGTTCTATATGTTGTGTATCAGATGATAAAATCACATAATGTGGACTGTAGGGTGCATGTACCGTGCAGTATCATTCCATGTTCTATATGTTGTGTATCAGATGATAAAAGCACATAATGTGGAGTGTAGGGTGCATGTACCGTGCAGTATCATTCCATGTTCTATATGTTGTGTATCAGATGATAAAATCACATAATGTGGAGTGTAGGGTGCATGTACCGTGCAGTATCATTCCATGTTCTATATGTTGTGTATCAGATGATAAAATCACATAATGTGGAGTGTAGGGTGCATGTACCGTGCAGTATCATTCCATGTTCTATATGTTGTGTATCAGATGATAAAATCACATAATGTGGAGTGTAGGGTGCATGTACCGTGCAATATGATTTCATGTTCTATATGTTGTGTATCAGATGATAAAATCACATAATGTGGAGTGTAGGGTGCATGTACCGTGCAGTATCATTCCATGTTCTATATGTTGTGTATCAGATGATAAAAGCACATAATGTGGACTGTAGGGTGCATGTACCGTGCAGTATCATTCCATGTTCTATATGTTGTGTATCAGATGATAAAATCACATAATGTGGAGTGTAGGGTGCATGTACCGTGCAGTATGATTTCATGTTCTATATGTTGTGTATCAGATGATAAAATCACATAATGTGGACTGTAGGGTGCATGTACCGTGCAGTGTCATTCCATGTTCTATATGTTGTGTATCAGATGATAAAAGCACATAATGTGGACTGTAGGGTGCATGTACCGTGCAGTATCATTCCATGTTCTATATGTTGTGTATCAGATGATAAAATCACATAATGTGGAGTGTAGGGTGCATGTACCGTGCAGTATGATTTCATGTTCTATATGTTGTGTATCAGATGATAAAATCACATAATGTGGACTGTAGGGTGCATGTACCGTGCAGTATCATTCCATGTTCTATATGTTGTGTATCAGATGATAAAAGCACATAATGTGGAGTGTAGGGTGCATGTATCGTGCAGTATGATTTCATGTTCTATACGTTGTGTATCAGATGATAAAATCACATAATGTGGAGTGTAGGGTGCTTGTACCGTGCAGTATCATTCCATGTTCTATATGTTGTGTATCAGATGATAAAATCACATAATGTGGAGTGTAGGGTGCATGTACCGTGCAGTATGATTTCATGTTCTATATGTTGTGTATCAGATGATAAAATCACATAATGTGGACTGTAGGGTGCATGTATCGTGCAGTATCATTCCATGTTCTATATGTTGTGTATCAGATGATAAAATCACATAATGTGGACTGTAGGGTGCATGTATCGTGCAGTATCATTCCATGTTCTATATGTTGTGTATCAGATGATAAAATCACATAATGTGGAGTGTAGGGTGCATGTATCGTGCAGTATCATTCCATGTTCTATATGTTGTGTATCAGATGATAAAATCACATAATGTGGAGTGTAGGGTGCATGTACCGTGCAGTATCATTCCATGTTCTATATGTTGTGTATCAGATGATAAAATCACATAATGTGGAGTGTAGGGCACAAGTATTGTGCAGTATGATTTCATGTTCTATATGTTGTGTATCAGATGATAAAAGCACATAATGTGGAGTGTAGGGCGCATGTATCGTGCAGTATGATTCCATGTTCTATATGTTGTGTATCAGATGATAAAATCACATAATGTGGAGTGTAGGGTGCATGTATCGTGCAGTATGATTCGATGTTCTATATGTTGTGTATCAGATGATAAAAGCACATAATGTGGAGTGTAGGGTGCATGTACCGTGCAGTATGATTCCATGTTCTATATGTTGTGTATCAGATGATAAAATCACATAATGTGGAGTGTAGGGTGCATGTACCGTGCAGTATCATTCCATGTTCTATATGTTGTGTATCAGATGATAAAAGCACATAATGTGGAGTGTAGGGTGCATGTACCGTGCAGTATCATTCCATGTTCTATATGTTGTGTATCAGATGATAAAATCACATAATGGGGAGTGTAGGGCACAAGTATTGTGCAGTATGATATCATGTTCTATATGTTGTGTATCAGATGATAAAATCACATAATGTGGAGTGTAGGGTGCATGTATCGTGCAGTATGATTCGATGTTCTATATGTTGTGTATCAGATGATAAAAGCACATAATGTGGAGTGTAGGGTGCATGTACCGTGCAGTATGATTCCATGTTCTATATGTTGTGTATCAGATGATAAATGCACATAATGTGGAGTGTAGGGTGAATGTACCGTGCAGTATGATTCCATGTTCTATATGTTGTGTATCAGATGATAAAATCACATAATGTGGAGTGTAGGGTGCATGTACCGTGCAGTATCATTCCATGTTCTATATGTTGTGTATCAGATGATAAAATCACATAATGTGGAGTGTAGGGCACAAGTTTTGTGCAGTATGATTTCATGTTCTATATGTTGTGTATCAGATGATAAAATCACATAATGTGGAGTGTAGGGCGCATGTATCGTGCAGTATGATTCGATGTTCTATATGTTGTGTATCGGATGATAAAAGCACATAATGTGGAGTGTAGGGTGCATGTATCGTGCAGTATGATTTCATGTTCTATATGTTGTGTATCAGATGATAAAAGCAAATAATGTGGAGTGTAGTGTATAGATAATTCTATATGTAGTGTATGGAATAATATAAGCACATAATAGTGATGGTAGATAGCATGTGTCGTGAAGTATGATTCCACTTTGCATATGTTTTTTGTGTAAAGATGTAAAAACATAATAGAGATTGTATATAGCATGCATCTTGAAGTAAATTTCCATGTTGTATATGTTTTGTATGTAATGATGTAAGAACATTTTAAAAATTATAGATAGCATGTACCGTGTAATATGTTTCCATGTTGTATATGTTGTGTATGGATTGATAAAATCACATAATGTGGAGTGTAGGGTGCATGTACCGTGCAGTATCATTCCATGTTCTATATGTTGTGTATCAGATGATAAAAGCACATAGTGTGGACTGTAGGGTGCATGTACCGTGCAGTATCATTCCATGTTCTATATGTTGTGTATCAGATGATAAAATCACATAATGTGGAGTGTAGGGTGCATGTACCGTGCAGTATCATTCCATGTTCTATATGTTGTGTATCAGATGATAAAATCACATAATGTGGAGTGTAGGGCACAAGTATTGTGCAGTATCATTCCATGTTCTATATGTTGTGTATCAGATGATAAAATCACATAATGTGGAGTGTAGGGTGCATGTACCGTGCAGTATCATTCCATGTTCTATATGTTGTGTATCAGATGATAAAATCACATAATGTGGAGTGTAGGGCACAAGTATTGTGCAGTATCATTCCATGTTCTATATGTTGTGTATCAGATGATAAAATCACATAATGTGGAGTGTAGGGCACAAGTATTGTGCAGTATCATTCCATGTTCTATATGTTGTGTATCAGATGATAAAATCACATAATGTGGAGTGTAGGGCACAAGTATTGTGCAGTATCATTCCATGTTCTATATGTTGTGTATCAGATGATAAAATCACATAATGTGGAGTGTAGGGTGCATGTACCGTGCAGTATCATTCCATGTTCTATATGTTGTGTATCAGATGATAAAATCACATAATGTGGAGTGTAGGGCACAAGTATTGTGCAGTATCATTCCATGTTCTATATGTTGTGTATCAGATGATAAAATCACATAATGTGGAGTGTAGGGTGCATGTATCGTGCAGTATGATTCGATGTTCTATATGTTGTGTATCAGATGATAAAAGCACATAATGTGGAGTGTAGGGTGCATGTACCGTGCAGTATGATTCCATGTTCTATATGTTGTGTATCAGATGATAAATGCACATAATGTGGAGTGTAGGGTGCATGTACCGTGCAGTATGATTCCATGTTCTATATGTTGTGTATCAGATGATAAAATCACATAATGTGGAGTGTAGGGTGCATGTACCGTGCAGTATCATTCCATGTTCTATATGTTGTGTATCAGATGATAAAATCACATAATGTGGAGTGTAGGGCACAAGTTTTGTGCAGTATGATTTCATGTTCTATATGTTGTGTATCAGATGATAAAATCACATAATGTGGAGTGTAGGGCGCATGTATCGTGCAGTATGATTCGATGTTCTATATGTTGTGTATCAGATGATAAAAGCACATAATGTGGAGTGTAGGGTGCATGTACCGTGCAGTATGATTCCATGTTCTATATGTTGTGTATCAGATGATAAAAGCACATAATGTGGAGTGTAGGGTGCATGTATCGTGCAGTATGATTCCATATTCTATATGTTGTGTATGGATAAATATAAGCACATAATAGTGATGGTAGATAGCATATGTCGTGAAGTATGATTCCATTTTGCATATGTTTTTTGTGTAAAGATGTAAAAACATAATAGAGATTGTATATAGCATGCATCTTGAAGTATATTTCCATGTTGTATATGTTTTGTATGTAATGATGTAAGAACATTTTAAAAATTGTAGATAGCATGTACCGTGTAATATGTTTCCATGTTGTATTTGTTGTTTATTTATTGATATAAGCACATAATAGTGATGGTAGATAGCATGTATCTTGAAGTATATTTCCATGTTGTATATGTTTTGTATGTAATGATGTAAGAACATTTTAAAAATTGTAGATAGCATGTACCGTGTAATATGTTTCCATGTTGTATATGTTGTGTATGGATTGATATAAGCACATAATAGTGATGGTAGATAGCATGTATCTTGAAGTATGTTTCCATGTTGCATATGGTTTGTATGTAAAGATATAAAAACATAATAGAGATCGTAAATATACTACATGTAGTATATGTCATGATGTACGTACATTATGGAGGTTGTAGGGAACATGGACCGTGAAGTATGATTCAATATTCTATATGTTGTAAATATGAAGATAAGTTCATAATGAAGATATAATGGAACATTTATCGTGCAATATAAGTAAATATACTATATGTTGTATATGTCAAGATGTACATACATAATGCAAATTGTAGGGAACATGGATCGTAGGGATATGTTGTAGGGAACATACCTGGCCGTAACTTTTTTATCTTGAATTTTGGCAATTTTCATGTTCTTGATGTTCTATTTAATTTTTCTTTCTGCACATTTTTAAACATCGATGAACTTTCTACATTAATTTCCACTTATCTCTTTTTTCTTTGTTGCTGCTTTTATCTCCTTCAAGTAAGAAATAATAAAAAACTCCCCCTTTTAGAATGGCTTTACTTTATAAAGTTTCTTTGAATAGCTGCCTATGGCACTGTATTTATTTTTATGTTTGTTTATTTTCAAAATTTAATAGTTTTTAATTTTTAAATTTCCGTTGTAACGCTTGAATCTTCAATTTAAGCCCTTTACAATAGGTGCATATAGTAGATGGTAGGGATTATGTGTCGTGCAGTATGATTCAATATTCTATACGTTGTATATGTGATGATGTATGTACATAATGTAGATGGCAGGGAAGATCTATCATGCAGTGTGAATTCATGTTCTATATGTGATGATATATGTACATAATATAGATGGTAGGGGACATATATTGTTCAGTATGATTCAATAATCTTTATGTTGTATATGTGATGATGTACGTCCATGATGGTATTGAATATGTATCGTGCAGTATGATTCAATAATCTTTATGTTGTATAAGTCATGATATATGCACATAATATAGATTGTATTGAATTTGTATCATGAAGTAGTATTCCATGTTGTATATGTAATAATGTACGTACATAATGTGATGGTAGTGATTGTGATGCAATATTCTATATGTTGATATGCGATGATGTACGTACATAAAGTAGATTGTAGGGAAAATGTATCGTGCAGTATGATTAAATATTCTATATGTTTTATAAGTGATGATGTACGTACATAACGTAGATTGTAGGGAAAATGTATCGTGCACTATGATTCAATATTCTATATGTTTTATAAGTGATGATGTACGTACATAACGTAGATTGTAGGGAAAATGTATCGTGCAGTATGATTCATATTCTGTATGTTGTATATGTGATGATGTAAGTACATAATGTAGATTTTATGGAACATGTATCGTGCAGTATGATTCAATATTCTGTATGTTGTATATGCAATGATGTACATACATATTGTAGATGGTAGGAAACATCTATCGTGCAGTATGATTCAATATTCTATATGTTTTATAAGTGATGATGTACGTACATAACGTAGATTGTAGGGAAAATGTATTGTGCAGTATGATTAAATATTCTATATGTTTTATAAGTGATGATGTACGTACATAACGTAGATTGTAGGGAAAATGTATCGTGCAGTATGATTCAATATTCTATATGTTTTATAAGTGATGATGTACGTACATAACGTAGATTGTAGGGAAAATGTATCGTGCAGTATGATAAAATATTCTATATGTTTTATAAGTGATGATGTACGTACATAACGTAGATTGTAGGGAAAATGTATCGTGCAGTATGATTCAATATTCTATATGTTTTATAAGTGATGATGTACGTACATAACGTAGATTGTAGGGAAAATGTATCGTGCAGTATGATTCAATATTCTATATGTTTTATAAGTGATGATGTACGAACATAACGTAGATTGTAGGGAAAATGTATCGTGCAGTATGATTAAATATTCTATATGTTTTATAAGTGATGATGTACGTACATAACGTAGATTGTAGGGAAAATGTATCCTGCACTATGATTCAATATTCTATATGTTTTATAAGTGATGATGTACGTACATAACGTAGATTGTAGGGAAAATGTATCGTGCAGTATGATTCAATATTCTATATGTTTTATAAGTGATGATGTACGTACATAACGTAGATTGTAGGGAAAATGTATCGTGCAGTATGATTAAATATTCTATATATTTTATAAGTGATGATGTACGTACATAACGTAGATTGTAGGGAAAATGTATCGTGCAGTATGATTAAATATTCTATATGTTTTATAAGTGATGATGTACGTACATAACGTAGATTGTAGGGAAAATGTATCGTGCAGTATGGTTCAATATTCTATGTTTTATAAGTGATGATGTACGTACATAACGTAGATTGTAGGGAAAATGTATCGTGCAGTATGATTAAATATTATATATGTTTTATAAGTGATGATGTACGTACATAACGTAGATTGTAGGGAAAATGTATCGTGCAGTATGATTAAATATTCTATATGTTTTATAAGTGATGATGTACGTACATAACGTAGATTGTAGGGAAAATGTATCGTGCACTATGATTCAATATTCTATATGTTTTATAAGTGATGATGTACGTACATAACGTAGATTGTAGGGAAAATGTATCGTGTAGTATGATTAAATATTCTATATGTTTTATAAGTGATGATGTACGTACATAACGTAGATTGTAGGGAAAATGTATCGTGCAGTATGATTCAATATTCTATATGTTTTATAAGTGATGATGTACGTACATAACGTAGATTGTAGGGAAAATGTACCGTGCAGTATGATTCATATTCTGTATGTTGTATATGTGATGATGTAAGTACATAATGTAGATTTTATGGAACATGTATCGTGCAGTATGATTCAATATTCTGTATGTTGTATATGCAATGATGTACATACATATTGTAGATGGTAGGAAACATCTATCGTGCAGTATGATTCAATATTCTATATGTTTTATAAGTGATGATGTACGTACATAACGTAGATTGTAGGGAAAATGTATCGTGCAGTATGATTCAATTTTCTATATGTTTTATAAGTGATGATGTACGTACATAACGTAGATTGTAGGGAAAATGTATCGTGCAGTATGATTCAATATTCTATATGTTTTATAAGTGATGATGTACGAACATAACGTAGATTGTAGGGAAAATGTATCGTGCAGTATGATTAAATATTCTATATGTTTTATAAGTGATGATGTACGTACATAACGTAGATTGTAGGGAAAATGTATCCTGCACTATGATTCAATATTCTATATGTTTTATAAGTGATGATGTACGTACATAACGTAGATTGTAGGGAAAATGTATCGTGCAGTATGATTCAATATTCTATATGTTTTATAAGTGATGATGTACGTACATAACGTAGATTGTAGGGAAAATGTATCGTGCAGTATGATTAAATATTCTATATATTTTATAAGTGATGATGTACGTACATAACGTAGATTGTAGGGAAAATGTATCGTGCAGTATGATTAAATATTCTATATGTTTTATAAGTGATGATGTACGTACATAACGTAGATTGTAGGGAAAATGTATCGTGCACTATGATTCAATATTCTATATGTTTTATAAGTGATGATGTACGTACATAAATTAGATTGTAGGGAAAATGTATCGTGCAGTATGATTAAATATTCTATATGTTTTATAAGTGATGATGTACGTACATAACGTAGATTGTAGGGAAAATGTACCGTGCAGTATGATTCATATTCTGTATGTTTTATAAGTGATGATGTACGTACATAACGTAGATTGTAGGGAAAATGTACCGTGCAGTATGATTCATATTCTGTATGTTGTATATGTGATGATGTAAGTACATAATGTAGATTTTATGGAACATGTATCGTGCATTATGATTCAATATTCTGTATGTTGTATATGCAATGATGTACATACATATTGTAGATGGTAGGAAACATCTATCGTGCAGTATGATTCAATATTCTGTATGTTGTATATGCGATGATGTACATACATATTGTAGATTGTAGGAAACATGTATCGTGCAGTATGATTCAATATTCTGTATGTTTTATATGTCATGATATATGCACATAATGTAGATGGTATTGAGTTATGTATCGTGAAGTAGTATTCCATGTTGTATATGTGATGGTGTACGTACATAATGTAGTTGGTAGGGAACATGTATCGTGGAGTATGAAATCATGTCCTATATGTTGTATATGTCATGATGAACGTACATAATGTAGATTGTAGGGAACATGTATCGTGTAGTATGATTCAATATTGTGTATGTTGTATATGTGATGATGTACGTACATATTGTAGATGGTAGGAAACATGTATCGTGAAGTATGATTCAATGTACTATGTGTTGTATATGCCTTGATATATGCACATAATTTTGATGGTATTGAATATGTGTCTGGAAGTGTATTCCATGTAGTATATGTGATGATATATGTACATAATGTTTTTGGTACGGAGTATGTATCGGTCAGTATGAATCCATGTCCTATATGTTGTATAATGCAATGGTCAAAATGATCGATGCAAGAAATATGGTAATAGTACATAATATGTAACTAGGCAAAGTGCCTAATATTAAAAATATTACTTCACTTTTTAAAGATTGTTTTAACTTGCCTATAGTAGCACTTACTTTGCTTGTTGAGGACGGCCGTTTCGGGAGATGTGTCCCTTTGTCAACTCAGACCGTAACTGATCTCAAGGGTGGGGGTGGGATATTTTGGTGGTGTGGGTGTATTTTGTGTGTATTAGGAGTTATGATGTCAAAAAGTGCGTGTGAGTTGTAATGTAATTGTGTATTGAGTATGTGTGTAGGGTGTAGTTTGAAGTGCCTATATATTTCGTATTGTTCGGTTGTGTGGCGTTGGTTATTTCTGTGTTGTTTATGAAGAATTTGTAGGTTAGATGTTATGTCTATGTAGTCGTGTTTAGTGGAGTTGAGATGATCGGCGAAGTTTGATTGGTAGTTATTGTTTTTTAGTGCTTTTATATGTTCTTGGTAACGTGTGTAGAATGACCTCCCTGTCTGGCCTATGTAAAAACTAGGGCATGAACTGCAAGTTAGTTTGTAAACTCCAGTGGTGTTGTAAATGTCGTTGATTTTGCTGTTGGGTTTAAATTGTTTGTTGAGAGTGTTGTGTGTGGAGTAAGCTATTTTGTAGTTGTATTTTTCGTAATGTGTTGGTTAGATTGTGGGTTTTGGATGATCTGTATGGTATTGATAAGTATTTTATTGTCCACTAAACGCCCTGCCCTGCTAAACTAAACGCCCTGCCCAAACTTCACAAAACAGACATCCCAATACGTCCACTAATTAACCACACAAGCGCCCCTTCTCATCTTCTAGCCAAATTCCTCGACAAAACTATCCGAAACCATATAAAATTTAATAATCATTGCAGTATAAGAAATAGCCTAAATCTAATAGACAAAATTAAAAACGTAAATATTCCACACAATTCAACCTTAGTCTCTTTTGATATATCAAATCTATACACAAACATCCCCATTCCAGAAACCATCGACATCCTCAAAAACATGCTAATAGACACAAATACACCACATACACACATCGACGAAATCATCCACCTCACAAGATTAATCACATCTCAAAATTACTTCACTTACAATAACACATACTACAACCAGAAAGATGGACTACCTATGGGCTCCCCCATAGCTAGCATCTTAGCAGAAATATTCATACACCATATCGAACAAAACCACATTTTACACAACATCAAATACTCAGATAACATAATTTACTGGTACAGATACGTCGACGACATCATAACATTATATAAAGGCAACACACGCAGAGCACACATATTTCTAAAACACCTAAATTCCATACACCCTAAACTAACATACACCATCGAAACAGAACAACAAAACTCCCTTAACTTCTTAGACCTCACAATTAAACGAACAGACAAACAAACACATAAATTCAACATATACCGAAAACCCACCAGCACCAATACGACCATACACAGTTCCTCAAACCACCCACAACAACATAAACTAGCTGCTTACAACACCATGATATATCGCCTCTTTAAAACACCACTAGACAAAGATGAACACTACCAGGAGTTAAACACCATAAAATATATAGCACAAACAAACGGATACAACCCAACAATGATTGACAAATTATACAACCGCCTAAAAAATAAACATAATAACCCAAATACAAACACACAAGATGACAATCCCATAAAATACTTATCAATACCATACAGATCATCCAAAACCCACAATCTAACCAACACATTACGAAAATACAACTACAAAATAGCTTACTCCACACACAACACTCTCAACAAACAATTTAAACCCAACAGCAAAATCAACGACATTTACAACACCACTGGAGTTTATAAACTAACTTGCAGTTCATGCCCTAGTTTTTACATAGGCCAGACAGGGAGGTCATTCTACACACGTTACCAAGAACATATAAAAGCACTAAAAAACAATAACTACCAATCAAACTTCGCAGATCATCTCAACTCCACTAAACACGACTACATAGACATAACATCTAACCTACAAATTCTTCATAAACAACACAGAAATAACCAACGCCACACAACCGAACAATACGAAATATATAGGCACTTCAAACTACACCCTACACACATACTCAATACACAATTACATTACAACTTACACGCACTTTTTGACATCATAACTCCTAATACACACAAAATACACCCACACCACCAAAATATCCCACCCCACCCTAACCTACGTAAACCTTGAGATCAGTTACGGTCTGAGTTGACAAAGGGACACATCTCCCGAAACGGCCGTCCTCAACAAGCAAAGTAAGTGCTACTATAGGCAAGTTAAAACAATCTTTAAAAAGTGAAGTGATTACTAGTAGCTCACGCGAAGATGGAATCAACAAATGTTAAAAATATTAGTTAAATTTGGACTAAATAAACTACAGACTAGTAAATATTAGACTAAGAAAGAGTAAACAGAATAATTTAGACATAGAAAGAACAAATTGTGATCAGTAAGATATATTAAACAAAACTATAGCTTAAAAGGTTCTAGTCTAAATAAAACGGGGCCAATTGAACGGTAATTGTGTAGCCTAAGGAACCTGACCAAAATAAAACCTGGCATAATATTAAAACAATTTTAACCAATTATAATAATGAATAGTGAATATAAGAATAAGAAGTGTGAGGAGAGTAACTTAGGCCTAGCTAGGGAAAATTGTAATTCTTTAAAGGTAATAATCGTAATATAAAGTGATATAGCCTAGAATTGAGGTTAAGAATAAACCTATAATTAATTCTGTTTCAAAACGTGTTGAGAGATTGTTTGTAAGATCTTGCTACACCGAGGAAACAGCGCTGCCATTGCAATTTGATATATGAAAAAGAACAGTGAATTAGATAAATTAGAAGAAATATAGACAAATAAATTACTATAATAAAACTTAAAAAAATTAAAGTAAGGTATTGCATTAAAAAAAAGACTTTCATATAAATCGGGAAGAAATAAGTTGAGCTAATAGAAGTAGAATGGTTTGAAGGTTAAATATATACAATATGGTTTCAGTAAGCGAGGGGAATCACTCCCATTACTAGCTGACCACAACAACAGTTAAGTGAAACCGTTATCTGTTTCCAATTACATTGTCCATTAAGTAAAAGCAAACGTATCCACTTGCATCCCATTCAGATTATTACAATCGCAATAAATATTCACCTTAATTGAGGTATTTTGTGTGATCATATCGTGACCGGTCGTCAAGTAGTAAGTAGAGATTATTTGGGAATGCCAGCATTCTCCCCAGCAGCTACTGCTTCGTTTACGGTGTTTTTGCGCTGTTAATAGAGTTACAACACCATTGATCTTCAGACATACGTCCAATAAGGGTTGGACATAAGATACTATCATTCCCATATTACCGCGAAATTATAATCACCTATGGTAATGATAAATAACTTATTTGAGCCGAGGATGTGGAGCTTGTTATTGGATACGCCAGGAGAAACTGAGAAAATATTTCTTGTCAGATAGATTCTTTGAATAATTAGAACAAAACATGACATAGCCTTAGCTCCTTTATGCCTTAGCATCAGAAGTATTGAAAGATTAAACTTCTATGAAAGGTATGTATTTTTTGTTCCTCATTTCTCATTCATACAACCACAATGTACCTTAGAAAAGCGTGGCAGGGTTATTATTATTTTATACTAAAACTCGGAGGGACCTTATCGGTGTAGAGCACTTAGCTGCAGCCTTTGTACTCTCTTCCCACCCCTACCACAAGACTAACTTAGTGGATACCTACCTCTTTGCAGAAATCAAGGACCCACCTCATGCTAAATCTTATGATATCCCCTGGTGTACATACCTGCCAGCTAAACCACTCTCTCCTTGCAGCTTCCAAAGCAAGGCACTCACAGAGCACGTGGATTGGGCTTTCCTCTAGGTCCTCGTCGCATCTCTTGCACACAGGAGACCTAGATTTTCCAATTTTGTATTGGAAGCCCTTCAGATTCCCATGGCTTGTGACTAGCTCTATAGTAACTCTGAGTTCAGGTCTACTTCAAAAGAGTAGTTCTTTGACCCACAAGTCTCTCGAGTAACCACACAGTACCGTGGCAGGGGATAGTATTTTATAAATCTCAGTTTAGACTAATGGATAAGAAGCACCGTAGACTTAAAAAATGATGATAAAATTAAGTTCATTATTATTGGCCTTAATTGGTAATATTAAAAATAAAATTAAATGTGAAACTGAACCTTTTATAATTGTAATTAAATTTTATTTCTTTCAGTTTAGACGAATGCGTGAAGGGCAACACAGACTTCGGATCATCAGTTATACAGCAATTATATAGCGATGTTCATAAGGCTGAGTGCGAACTGAGTAGTAATGTAAATTTCACAGACTATACTCCAGAGGTGCTCGAGGCTTTTGATTTTGTTGTGATTGGAGGTGGTGGTGCAGGTTCTGTCGTAGCAAATAGACTTTCAGAAAACAAACAATGGAAGGTTTTACTTTTGGAAGCCGGTGGGGATCCTACTGTTACTACGGAAATACCAGGATATAGGGTCAATAGTTATAATACAGAATTGGATTGGGCGTTTCAAACGGAAATAGAAAATAATTTATTTCTTGGGCTAGAAAACCGTAGAAATATCTGGACAAGAGGAAAAGTTCTTGGAGGTTCAACAGTTTTAAATTTTATGAACTATTTGCGAGGAAACCCTAAGGACTACGACAATTGGGCAGCTTTAGGAAATGTAGGATGGAATTACTCCTCTCTCCTTCCTATATTCAAAAAACTAGAAGATATGAGAGATCCTGAAGTACTTTCAAGCCCTTATTTTCAAACTTACCACGGTATAAATGGACCTTATTCAATAGAACCCTTTGATTTTGACGACGAGGTTGGATTAAAAACCATTTACAAGAACGGAATGGCGGAACTTGGTTACAATTATTTTCCAGATGTGAATGCTAATGAAACAATAGGTTTTTTTAAACTGCATGGAAATTTCAGAAATAAAAGACGATGCAGTGCAGCAAAAGCATATTTATTACCTGCCCAGAGCAGATCAAACTTAAAAATTTCCAAATACTCGCACGTTAATAGAATATTGTTTAATAACAAATCAGCAATTGCCATTGAATTCACAAATAAATTGGGGCAAACGAGGTATGTTAGAATGAGAAAAGAAGTGATTTTGTCTGCAGGAGCTATTAATTCACCAAAGATTCTAATGCTCTCTGGCATAGGGCCGGAGGACCACTTAAATGAAATGAAGATTAAAACAATTCATAATCTCAGCGTAGGAAAAAACTTACAAGATCATTTGCTTTTTCCTTTGGTATTAATAGGTCACAACCTGTCATCAAATGCATCAAAAAGTAAAAATAATGAAATGTTCGATTTTTTAATAAATTCTTCTGGACCTCTGGCTAATGTAGGCGCTGTGGGTGCTGCATTCATTAATACATTATCTAAAGATTACCCAGAAATACAGGTGGTGTTTTATAATTTAGAAGTAAATGGATCACAGACATTTAGAATGTTTTTCAGGAGTTTTGGAATGTTAGAAAGTACTGTAAAAGAATTTGAACGCATAAATTCAAAAACCCCGATGACCGTAGTATTATTGCTTCTGTCAAGACCAAAAAGTAAGGGTAAAATTTTATTAAAAAACTCTAATCCCAAAGTTAATCCAAAAATATTTAGTGGATTTTTATCAGAAGCGGAAGATCTTGAAGAAACGTTGAAAGGAATTGAATTTTTGTCGAATTTAACCAAAACTACAGCAATGAAATCAATTGGTGCTAAGATATTGGAAATACAAACGGAGGAGTGCAAAGGTTTTCCTAACAGAGAATACTGGGTTTGTATGATTCGTCATTTTGTTGTAAGTGCATATCATGGATGTGGTACTTGTAAAATGGGGCCTTCAACTGATCCAGATGCTGTGGTAGATCCCCGACTTAGAATATATGGTTTAAGGAATATTCGTGTCGTAGACTTATCAATAAGTCCTCAAGTTGTCAGTACCAACACACAAGCCGCAGCCATTATGATTGGGGAAAAAGGTGCGGAATTAATTAAAGAAGACTATAAATAGCAAGAAAGAATTAGTATCAAGAAGTAATTTCTCTGTATTTTATTTGAAATTTATTGTATTAATTCCGAACATGTTTAAAATTGTAAATTCTTAAAATAATTACCTATATATATATAATATTACCAATATGATAACATCACTGCTGAATAGAATTTTTGGTACATGAAGGAAAATATACGATCCATATGATTTATTATGGTAGTTACTAGTTACTTTATTTCCAAAAAAAATTTGTAACTCTTGTAGTGACTTCCATGGTACTTTTCAGCTTACAAAAATTCGTCAGCGCTTAAAGTTCTGTTTTAGGGGCCTACAGAAATTCTATCACTAATTTTAATAGAGAGAAATAAAGAAAACCCTTATATTTTTTACTTATTCCAGGTAATAACAAAATACTTTTAAATCTCATCGTTTTCTTCACTAATTCTTTCATACTGTATTTTTCCCTTAGTGTTTTGATGTGGTCATAATTCTACGTCATACTAGACGTTGCTTGTTACAATCGTGTAGGAGCTCAGTCTTTAAACTGGTTCAGCTCCATTCTATATTTGAATCGTTGTTTATTATGTCCAAGCAGGTCATTGACAGCATTAGGATCAGTGGAGAGGTATAAGCGTTCTTCTTGAGAAATGTAGAGAAAAGAAACGCTTTCAAAGTTATTTTACAAAATACCAACCTGTGTTTGTAGGGTAAACATTTTTCTTACCTTATAATCTACAACCTGAGTTATCTGTTTTTTTTTTTCAAATTCTGTATTAGGTAGTTGATTTTAAATAGATAGAATATCAATTTGACTATAGGTCGTTTTATATGATGCAAGCACATTCTAGAAAAAAAGCATCCCTCATTTTGTAGTCTCTATCATTTTTATATTTGGATGGTTTTCTATAGTTGGTTTATTGTAGGGGGAAAATTGCCAACTTGAACCCACTACACTTTTGTTACGTTCACTTGTACAATCAACTAAAACTGTAAAGGGAGCGCTACATATTTTGTCATTTAGGGGAAATTTGCCAACTTGCATCCACTACACTTCCCTTACCAAACATTACCACTTGAAAAATCTCCCAACAGACCATGCAGGGACCCTTGGGGGCTTGGATCACCTATTGCTAAGGGAAAAGGACGGGTACCTTACAAATACCTTGTTATTGAGTCTATGGCAGGAATGACATGTACGTCTTCTTCTGCTGCCTGCTCGAAACTGAAAAGGCATGTAGACGAAATTAGTACTTCTGTTGGGGCTAAGCTGCGACCCTTGGGATGTGTCCCAGCGTCACCCTGGAACATAAATGTGAAGCAGAATCTATTAGTATGTAGGCCCTACATACTTTCATTATGGTTAGAGCTAGGCGATTAGTAAGGACAGCGCCCATCTGTGTGTGTCGAGTGCGGTCGTATCTACCCAGTGAGGAAATGAGTGTGGAAGTTGTATGTGCATAAGCCTGTTTATAAAACCTTGTTGCTAAGTGTCGGAAGTGTTGTTTGATAAAAAGCACTTTCAAGTGAGTGTGAATCAGTGTTAATCTTGTACATCTAAGGTGCCTTCGTGATTATTCGCAAAACCTTGTTTAGGAATAACGGGAGTCTGTGTGTGCGTGAGTTGCCTGCATGGCCCCAGACGGGTGAAGCGTACGTGAGTATGCTGCCGGGTTGCCTTCAAATGACCAAAATTCATCTAACCAAAATAGTAGTGGCCGCCCGTAGTAAAAGTGGGCTTGATCTGTTAAGCAAAGGATATAGTTCTGTTAATCTAATTGTTGCTTTTTTTAACGTGTTGGTAATGTGAGGGTCCCAAGTCAGGCCTCTGTCGAGTACACTTCCAGATACTTGACCTAGTTCCCCCAGTGAATATCATCGCCTAATAGTTTTAGTGGTGTGTTGAGTTTGTGTGTCATACGTTTGGAAAGAAGCAGAGCCTGGCACTTGGTCATATTCACCAAAACTCTCCAGTAGCTCAGTCATGATTTTAGTACTGTAAGGTGGTCCTGTAAATTTGAGTGTATTAGATGTGGCTCCCATGAATGAGCGGATAAGGCGGTGCATCTGAAAATATGGCCAGTTATGTGTTGAGTGAGGTCGGTATGTCATTGATATAGATGTTGAAGAATACGGGCCCAATAATTGAGTCGTGAAGGACTCCGGCATATTATGTAGTTCTTAGTGTAGATTGAGTTTGGTCTACATCAACCCTAAACTTACGTTTGGACAAGTATGAGCTAACTAGATGTATACCCCTGTCTGGAAAGCCATAGTGTCGTAGCTTCACTAAGTGCCCGTTATGCCAGACCCGGTCATAGGCCTTTCGAATGTCCAGAAAGACTACCGCAGTCGAGTAAAAATTGTTGAAAACCTTGGTTTCATGCTCCACCACTCTCGTCAGCTGATGCGTGGCCGAGTGCTTTGTCGTAAAACCAAATTGCTCTGGCCTCAGTATGTTGTGTGTATGAATATGCTTGTTTATACGTTTGAGCAGGATTTTTTCAAATACCTTCCCCACCGTATTAAACAAGCTTATCGGTCTGTCTGAGTCAGATTTGCTGTGGTCTTTTACCGATTTGGGGAAGACCAAGATCTTGGCCTACTTCCAAGCGTCCGGGAAGTGTTGTGTCCGGAGTGCAGCATTGTTGCTGTTTGAGAGGTAAGCTTTCTGCGTGAAGTTTTTCAGCGTGAGGTTTTTCAGCGTTGTGTTGGTAATGGTGTCTGGTCCAGGAGCTTCGCTGGAGTTTGACGAGTTTCAGGTAAAACACTTTACTGGTGCTATATTCTGGTGGCTGATAGGTGAACTGTTGAGAGCTATAGAGTATAAAATAGTATATTTTAACATACTACATTATATTTAGAGTTAGAAAAAAAATTACCCTGGACCGGAGACTACGAAAGGTTTAAATACCACACTCATACAACTTTATATATTCACGTTTAGTTTTCACTACAACTTCATAATGTTTAAATACCATAACCCTACAACTTTATTTCTTACACATTTAAATTTCGACATGTAAAGTAGATGTTAAGAAGAAAAAGTAGTAGTTAAAGAATGACATGAGAATAGCAGTCAACCACTTATAAAATGGTAATGAGGGAAAACACATTTATATTTAACGTCCTAAAAAAGAGAACAAATAAAATAAAATACACAAATAGAACTTTAGAAAAATGGTTTGGCTGCACATATGAAGATCCAACCTGGTCGCTCCAAGTTAAAGTTCTTTGAAGAGTTTCAATATCGTTTAACTGAACACGTAAACGTTTTAGAAAAGAGTTACCAATGAGCAAACGTAGGTTTCTAAGGTTACAAACTATGCTTCAAAGGGGATAGCACAAGCTTCCCGTGGCCTACCTATGCTTCCCAGAGAATATCACACGATTCCCAGTGGCAAAACTATGCTTTTAAGAGGCCAGCACTTGCTTCCCAGTGGCCTACCTATGCATCTCAGAGGACAGCACAAGCTTCCCAGTGGCCAAGCTATGCTTCTCAGACACCAGAACAACCCTCCCTGTGGACTTCCTCTGCTTCCTAAAGACAAACACATGCTTAACTGTGGCAAACCTGTGCTTTCCAGAAGCCAACACAGTCTTTTTAGTGGCCAACATATGCTTCCCAGTGCCCAACCAATGCTTCCCAGAGACCAGCACATGCTCCCCAGTGGCCAACCAATGCTTCCCAGAGACCATCACATGCTTCCCAGTGGACAACCTATGCTTCCCAGAGAATATCACACGATTCCCAGTGGCAAAACTATGCTTTTAAGAGGCCAGCACTTGCTTCCCAGTGGCCAAGCTATGCTTTCCAGAGACCAACACATGGTTCCCAGTGGCCTACCTATGCATCTCAGAGGACAGCACAAGCTTCCCAGTGGCCAAGCTATGCTTCTCAGACACCAGAACAACCCTCCCTGTGGACTTCCTCTGCTTCCTAAAGACAAACACATTCTTAACTGTGGCAAACCTGTGCTTTCCAGAAGCCAACACAGTCTTTTTAGTGGCCAACATATGCTTCCCAGTGCCCAACCAATGCTTCCCAGAGACCAGCACATGCTCCCCAGTGGCCAACCTATGCTTCCCAGAGGCCACGAAAAGCACCCTAATGGCTAACCTAAGCTTCCCAGAGAAAAGAACATACTTCCCAGTGGCCAACCTATGCTTCCCAATGCCCAAACTATGCTCCTCCAGATGCCAGAAATACTTCCCAGTGGCCAACCAATGCTTCTCAGAGACCAGCACATGCTCCCAGTGGATAACCTATGCTTCCAAGAGACCATCACATGCTTCCCAGTGGACAACCTATGCTTCCCAGAGGCCACGAAAAGCACCCTAATGGCTAACCTAAGCTTCCCAGAGAAAAGAACATACTTCCCAGTGGCCAACCTATGCTTCCCAATGCCCAAACTATGCTCCTCCAGATGCCAGAAATACTTCCCAGTGGCCAACCAATGCTTCTCAGAGACCAGCACATGCTTCCCAGTGGATAACCTATGCTTCCAAGAGGCCACGAACATGCACCCTAATGGCTAACCTAAGCTTCCCAGAGAAAAGAACATACTACCGAGTGGCCAACCTATGCTTCTCAATGCCCAAACTATGCTCCCCCAGATGCCAGAAATACTTCCCAGTGGACATCCTACGCTTCCCAGAGACCAACAAATACTTCCCAACGGCACACCTATGGTACTCAGAGATCAACACACGCTATGGCCACACTATGCTTTCCAGTGCCCAACCTATGCTCCCTACAGACCAGCACATGCTTCCCAGTGGAGATCCTGTGCTTCGCAGAGGCCAGCACACGCTTACTAGTGGCCTACCTATGTTTCCCAGAGGGCAGCACACTCTTCCCAGTGGCCAACCTACGCTTTTAAGAGGTCATCATAAATAAATATAGGACAGTATAAAATCGCCCCACCCACATAGGGGAGTTTACTTCAACAAGGAACCAATTGATTTAGGAAACAAACTATGCTTCAAAGGGCATAGCACAAGCCTCCCGTGGCCTACATATGCTTCCCAGAGAACAGCACACGATTTCCAGTGGCAAAATTGTGCTTTTAAGAGGCCCGCACTTGCTTCCCAGTGGCCAACCTATGCTTCCCAGACACCAGCAACTCTTTCCCAGTGGACAACCTGTGCTTCCCACAGCCCAGCACACGCTTCCCAGTGACAAACCTATGCTTCCCAAAGACCAGCATATGCCTCACAGTGGCTAACCTTTGCTACCCAGAATCCAAACACATGCCTCCCAGTGGCCAACATATGAAGGACCCAGAGGGCATGGAAGTTGTTCCCAGTGGATACACTATGCTTCCAAAGGGCAGTAGATACATCCTATTGGTCAAACTCTGCTTCCCAGAGGCCAGCACTCGCTTATTGTGTTCTAACCTATGCTTTCCAGAGGCCAGCACATGATTCCCAGTGGGAAACCTATGATTCCCAGAGGCCAACGCACGCTTTTCAGTCGACAACCTATGCTTCCCAGAGACCAGCACACGCTTCCCAGTGGCCAATATATGCTTCCCAGGTGCCAGTCCACGCTTCTCAGAGGAAAACACATGTCTTCAAGTGGTCAACTTACGCTTTACAGTGGCCAGCACACGCTTCCCAGTGGCCAACCTATGCTACCCAGGTGCCAGTCCACGCTTCTCAGAGGAAAACACATGTCTTCAAGTGGCCAACCTACGCTTTACAGTGGCCAGCACACGCTGCTCAGTAGTTAACCTCTGCTTCTCAGAGCCGAACACATGCTTACCAGAGGCAAGCACATGCTTCGCAGTGGCCAACCCAGAGGCGAACGTACGCCTCCTAGTGCCCAACACACGCTTTCCATTTGCCAACATAGGCTCAGATTGACACTGTAAAGTTCGTTTGGACGTATTATCTTTCTTACCAATTTACCTAATTTAAATTATTTAATTAGTGCTCCGTCGACCTCGTGAAAGCGCTGAGTAAACATTTGCTATCAAAGTATAAAAAAATCATCATCTTAAATAGATAAGAGCACAAAACACGTTTATTTCTAGTTTGAGTTGAAGCTCTCAGATCTTTTAGAGCAGTTGCCATAATTAGGTAAAAATGTTAAAAACTATTTTATTTTTATGCAATTTATGGATCAATGTAAACAGGTAATGATGTTAGTAAAGCGTATACATTTTATTTTTAACTTATAGGCTATTGTTTCTTTCACGACGAAAAGTGTTTTAAATAAATTTTAGTTTAGGTTTTATTTGTTATTCTAAATGTCTTTGAACAGGTTCAAAGCAAAATAGTTGAAGTTTGGCCCTGAAAACGCTCAGTTGCTAAGTTTTGTTAGAAAACACAGGTCCTAAATCTGTTTGCTTTATGACAGATTGCCATAACTAAATAGGTCTTTCTTAGAATTATCTTGATGCCTAATTTCTTACTGTTACAATTTTGAGTGTTACTTCGGAGTTATATTTTCTCCATATAAACACTGTAAACGCTGATGTAAAGTGTAGAGTAGATTAGAGTATACCAGTAGAGTAATAAGGCAGTAGTCGATTAAAGTAAACAATGAACTGTGTTACAAATTTCCATTCGGAAATATGAAACTAATGCGACCACAAAGGCAGTTGTTTTCTGTCACAATCTTTGACATTTGTATTACCTCTTTTAACAATTAAACAAATTAAATGTACCGTATGTTGCGTGTATTCTAATGTGTTGTGATTTAAGACGTATTGTACTGTTGACAGTATTTTATTCAGAAGCTTTAAATAATGCTATTTACATTAAAGCAAGTATATATTGTAGATTTGATTGTCTCATGGGTTATAAACTTCTAAAATTTTTATATTTTAGGTATCTTTTTAAAGTTCTTGTGATTTGTAAATATTTTATTTTGAAGGTTAAAATACATATGGCAGGTAAAAAAACGAACGAGACTTGAAGCAATTAAAGGTATATTCGGTTTTACTTCTATTACACAAGTATTAGGATTTCATTATCTACATCCAACTTTGATAAAGAAATTGGGATAGCAATTTCTAAATTAGAAAGTCTTTTATAAAAAGAAACAAAACTGACTACTTCATGAAAATGGAAAATATGTAATATATAATTTTGTAAAGCGTCGCATTATTAATAATAGAATGGATTTTCAGTGTTTCAAGATGAAAATATTCTCCTGTAAAATTGTAAATAACGAAATGATTGCTGGATGAGTCCGAAAGGAGAAAGACCGAAACAAGCAGGAAACCCTTTTGGCAAAACTGGCCATAGGTCGGGTTACAAGGAATAAGAAAAATGTATTTCCGAATAAAACGGTAATATTACTGCAACTAATATTTTAAAAAACTTCTTGTGTTGAAAAATGAAAATATCAGGCATACAAAAAAAAAAATCATACGGGGTGAGTCAAAAGGAATTAGTTTTGAAATTCTTATACATTTATTAAATTGAGTTACTGATTAGTTAGAGGAGTTATTTTATACCGAGATACTTCTTTTTTGATATAATAGTTCCAAATCCCGTCAATACTAGCGCCAGCATTGCAATTGTAAGAATAGCTACATAATCTGGCACCACAGATTAGACACCTGTGAATGGAGCTCCCCGTTTCGAAGACTTCTGCATATCTCAGAAGCGGAATCAACGCTACGGTTGATCGAACCGCAGTTAAATTGAACCTAAAAGCGGTTTTTATAATAAAATAAGTCATATGAATACATTTCTATATGATTTAAATTTTGTTAACACCTTAGGTAAAAAAAGATGTATTTTGATACAAAATAACACTTCTATAGATTCAAGTCACATCTATAAATCTCATTCCTTTTGGTCTATGTAAAGTTCTTTTTGGGGCTACGACTCTGAGTCAAACTGGAAGTGTTTTAATAAAAAAACAACACCCTTACTAGATCTATAAATTATTTCAATAGGTTGTTATAAATTTCAAAGTTCATAAGTTCTTTTCGCTCACTCTGTGTTATCAGAGGGTACTATGTTTCACTAGTTCTCTGATGAACTGAACCAGTTCAGTGTGTATTGAAGTTTTTGTGTTTAGTTACAAAATGTGAGTGTTATATTACTATTTGGAAAACTTTATTGTAAAAGAGTCTTAGTTTCCGAATCAGCAGGCGGACCATGGTAAGATGGATGAAGATCAACTTTTGGTTTTATACATTTTAGTAGAATACGTCAATACAGGGGTAAGTTAAGGTTAAGGTTACTCAAGAGAGAGGGTTAGCTTCGAATAATATTTTGAAACGCGTCACCAAGTAAACAATTACGTATTCACTTAGTTAAGTATTTTTAAATTTTAGTTTAATAGCAAGAAATAGTTAAAAAGAATATACTGTTTGCTATTTGTAAGGTGTAATTTATATGAAAACCCAAGACAAGTGACGAAATAGAAGCAGATACAGGACTTGAAGCATCGTACAGTATGTTTACGTTAAGAGCTTTGGACTACGTCAGCAAAAAATTATTCTCCAAACTTCAATCGTACTTTCACGACTCGTCATGTTGTGATGATACAAATTTGTTGCCTTCGTGAATAGTACTAGAAGAGGACATATTTTTCATTGAAATGGCGGAATGTAAAGGGTTGAATATTCTACGTTGAAAAACTTCAGAAATTACGATCATAAAAAGATTTAAGTTAGTTATTATTGTTATAGGCTTTTAAATGATATTCATTATTAAAAACTATTGAATATAAAGCTGTTGCGTTTACAATTATAATTACATTTTATATGTTTCAGTATAGAACAATGCGTGACAAGTAACACAGACTTCGGATCATCAGTTATTCTGCAATTATATAGCGATATTCATAAGGCTGAGTGTGAACTAAAAAATAATGTGAACTTCACAGACTATGCTCCAGGGATGCTCGAAACGTTTGATTTTGTTGTGATTGGAGGGGGTGCTGCAGGTTCTGTCGTAGCCAGTAGGCTTTCAGAAAACAAACAATGGAAGGTTTTACTTTTGGAAGCCGGTGGTAGTCCTACGGTTAGTACTGAAGTACCAGCATTTGCGTTCTTTGGAGTAGGAAGTGAACTGGATTGGTCGTTTCAAACTGAAAGAGAAGAGAATTTGTTCCTTGGGTTGACAAACAATACGAATAATTGGTCAAGAGGAAAATCTGTTGGGGGTTCAACTATTTTAAATGGTATGGTTTATTTACGAGGAAATCCCAAGGATTACGACCACTGGGCGGCTTTAGGGAATGTAGGATGGAATTATTCCTCTCTCCTTCCTTTATTCAAAAAAATGGAAGACATGAGAGATCCTGAAGTACTTTCAAGCCCTTATTTTCAAACTTACCACGGTAAAAACGGTCCTTTATCAATAGAATCCTATGAATATGATGAAAAGGATGGATTAATGAACGTTTACAAGAGAGCAATGGCAGAGGTGGGATACAAGTATTTTCCAGATGCAAACGCCAATGAGACAATAGGTCTTTTTAAACTGCAAGGAACTCTCAGAGATAAAAGACGATGCAGTGCAGCAAAAGCTTTTTTATTACCTGCGCAGAGCAGACCAAACTTAAAAATCTCCCAACACTCGCACGTTAATAGAATACTGTTTAATAACAAATCAGCAATTGCCATTGAATTCACAAATAAATTGGGGCAAACGAGGTATGTTAGAATGAGAAAAGAAGTAATTTTGTCAGCAGGAAGTATCAACTCCCCAAAGATTCTTATGCTCTCTGGCACAGGGCCGGAGGACCACTTAAATGAAATGAAAATAAAAACAATTCATAATCTCAGCGTAGGAAAAAACCTGCAAGATCATCTACTTTTACCTTTCGTATTGGTAAGTCACAATTTGTCAACAAGTGCGCCAAACAGTCTTAGTAAGGACATGTTCGATTTCTTAATAAACTCTTCAGGAAGTCTGATTAATTTAGGTTCCACAACGAGTTACTCAGCATTCATCAATACATCCTTTACAGATTACCCAGAAGTACAATTGCTTTTCGTTAATGTAGGTAAGAACGAGTCTCAACAATTGATTAGCAGTTTCAGACAATTTAAAATAAGAGAAAGTACATTAAGAGAATGTGCACGTATAAATTCGAAATCTCCATTAAGTTTCGTATTTGTATCGCTATCAAGACCAAAAAGTAGGGGTAAAGTATTATTAAGGAGCTCTAATCCTAAAGTAAATCCAAAAATATTCAGTCGATTTTTATCAGAAGAGCATGATCTTGAGGTAATGTTAAAAGGAATTGAATTTGTATTGAATTTAACCAAAGCTAATGCAATGAAATCAATTGGTGCTAAGATTATAGAAATCCCAATGGAGGAGTGCAAAGGTTTTCCAAACAGAGAATACTGGGCTTGTATGATTCGCTACTTTGGACTTGGTGGATACCATGGAAGTGGCACTTGTAAAATGGGGCCTTCGACTGATCCAGATGCTGTGGTGGATCCCCGACTTAGAGTTCATGGTGTAAGAAATATTCGTGTAGCGGACTTATCAATAAGTCCTCAAATTGTTAGCACCAATACTCAAGCCGCAGCCATGGTGATTGGGGGAAAAGCTGCCGAACTAATTAAAGAAGACTATATATAGGAAGAAGGCAATAAGTGGCCTAATACAGAATTAAATCTCCGATATTTTCTGTTTTCCTCTAAATATTATGATAATAAATATATTAGTATTAAAAATAAAATGTAGTTTTAATAATAATTATAAAAATCTAAAAAATATATTCAATACATTTTTTTATTAATCTAGTGACGGATTTAAGTAATTATTGTAATACTAAATGATTTACTACAAACCGTATTCTGATTTTTTTTGATAAATTAGAGATGTAAATATTTTAAGGTGGCGAGCGGGGTCTAGCGTAATATCTCTCTCGGGAACGAAGGTAACTCAAAAAACATTTTTATCTTCTACAATAACATGAGGATATATGTTAGGCTGATACTGTTAGATACGATAGGCTGCGAAATTCTGAGCTAAAGAACCGCCGAAGTGATAAGAGTTTTTTATTTACAAATTTACGTTTTTATTTATGCTGTCTTTATTTTATATGTCACATAGCAAATACAGTGACACACTTTTACTTTCGTCGAAGAGTTAGGTATTCATTTAATACTAGTTTTAATAATATCTTAATATTACACTTCTCATATATTCTGGATGCAGCTGATAGTTAATTATTATTATAAAATTTTGCGATGGAATAGAGTTACAAAAGTTCCTCGTCACGAAATTATTCATATATATATATATATATATATATATATATATATATATATATATATATATATATAAATATATATATATATGTATATCTATATATATATAAATATATATATATATATATATATATATATATATATATTATAACATAACGTTTGAGATTAAGAATAAATTCAGTTTATATAAAATTAAAAAATAGTCGGAAGAAATATTTTGCAAAAGCGACAAAAACAGTTACTAAAATTACGGACAAAGTACACGACCATTGTTCTATTTCGAGTGTAATCATAAAGGGGCTTGGGAAACTTTGACAAAAGAAGGGTACAACTATTTTAAAATAGGACTTTCCAAGGACCAAAATACCTGGGTTATAATAACACTGTACCGTTAGAGTAAGCTCTTTGTAGATGGGTATTGGGATAACCAAATTAACGAAAATACGTGAGGGGGGAGAGATGCGCGAGGTTGGAAAATTGAGTGATCAGGGGGTCTTGGAAGAACTTCAGAAGAGGACAGACGTATTGGGGGGGGGACCAAGTGTCAGTAATGTTAATAAGGGGTAATTTCTGTTAATAGTATGAAGGGAAATGTATTTGTATAATTTAAAACAGTGCAACGTAAATAATTTTGTAAAGAATTAGGAAAAATGAGTTAGTTATTTGAAAGTGCAGCAAAGCAGTATCAACGGTCAAGATCTAAGGAAATCAACAAACAATAAGTACTTTTTTTACATTAGAATTCGCCAACAGAGCTTTATAAACAGTAAATTCAGAACAATTTTAAAATCCTTAGAATAAAATAATAATCTAGCTTTTTTCACCACGTTCAAATTTATAAAAAGATCTATAATAACGACCCCAGAGAAATTAACCCTGTCATTATTAAACTTTATTGTAATAACCTAAAGCCTCAAGAGTCCACCTTTGTTTTTTTAAAAATTATAATATTAGTTAAGGAATCAATCATGTCACTAAATACTATTAAGGTAAAAGGGTATAATGTGTGTTAAATAAGTGTCAAGAATAAATGCAAGATATGTTAAAATTGATATTGGTGTTAATTAATTAGAAACCTGAAGGTGAGACAAAAGAGTATTAAGGTAATTAAATATATAACCTAAAAGAAAAATAATATTATAAATAACTTAGTTTATAATATATATATATATATATATATATATATATATATATATATATATATATGTATGTAAAATATCAAATAGGTTTTCCTGTTAGAATTATTTTCGAGAGTAAATAATATACACTAATTACAGTAATTAGTGTATATTATTTACTCTCGAATATATATATATATATATATATATATATATATATATATATATATATATATATATATGTGTAGGTACTGTGTGTGCGTTTGTGAGTGTGTGTATTGCGACGGGTAGAATTCCGATTAGCAAATACCGTCAAAATAATATTAAAATTTCGTAATGTAGAAATGTGAAAGCTAAGCCATTAGAAGGGTTAAGGGGTTTTGTAAATTTTAAAATACAAGTAAATTACATGGAAAGGAGAGAAAACCTCAAAATACTCCTACAATCACCATCGACATTCGAGAAGACGCGGCTTGTCAAGAGGGAAAGGAGATGCCCTGCACCAAAATTCGCGAAAACGCCAAATAGAAGAGATAAACCCAAATTAGAGAAACAGACAATATTTTGATCATTTTGGAGTGAGCCTGCTTCGTGTGCGAAAGCGGAAGCCCAGCGGAGGTATAAAGTCGCATGATGTCGTGACGTAGATCTTAGAAGCCACCCCATTGGTTGACAAAACCTGGTACGATACGTCTCGTTGGATCGAGAAAGCCCAGCGGGATTAAAATAGACAGCGTTATTCGAAACTGCAAATAGGGAGGACGTCGGTCCGGTCGCTCCAGGTCACAAGCCTTTGTTTCAGTTTGTGATCTGTAAATGACGACGATGCAAATGATGTGCTAAGCGCGAGACTGGTCGTCGCTAAAATGTAGTTGCGTGTGGTTTGGAACCCTTTTGGAGGAGGTAACTTCTCCAAAAGTGGTCTCCAAAGTTTAACAACTATGTGGCGGCGTTCTTAAGACGTTTGTGTGTGTTAGAGGTGAACAATATGAAAAATTATTAGAGTCAGTAAGGTAATTTATAAAGAACAGTGCTTCAAAATTTATATAAAACAGTGAACAGTGAAGAAATCCAAATTTATTTAAATGTCAATTTTTAAATCAAACTTTTATATATGAGCAGTGGAAAATAAATAATTAAATAAATAATTGAACTATAAGAACTTAATAACTGAAAGAGGGAGAGCAAAAGTTTATAAATTTCAAAATCGGGATCTAAAATTCTACTACGTCAACGCAGAAAGGACGTACTGGAAGGGTAGACAAAGGAATTCGCAGCAGGGGCGCTACAGTCAAAATAGGTGACACTCGCATACCAAGATGGCCACCCCAGAAACAGACGATCTCGAGGGAGAAGAAGGAAAAATCTACCAGGATTTAGGAGTGACCCTGCGATTAAGGTCATGTTAATTTCTCTCGTTTTCATTTAACCCTAGTCAGACACACTGGGGTGTGACAAACCCCACGCTAAAGTATTTTTCTTCTGAAACATTAAAATTTGGTGTAGGGAAATTTTGATGGCCATGTTAATTAGGTTGGCAGCATTACTGCTCAGGCTTGACACTTGTTTACTCCAGTCTGCTTGTTAGTTTCTCAGTGGAAAAGTCTAAACGTCGTGTGGGGTGTAGTGCACCCCAGTGTGTCTTTTACGTAACAGTTTTAGTTTGCACAACTTTTGGAATTTGTATTTCTAAATTTATTTTTATATTAATAGACTGTTCATAAGACTATATTATATTGCTATTTTATTTTCACGGTTATTTATATACAAATAATTATGTCTGGTGAACTTGGAAGTGATGAAATTCGTGATTTATTAATGGAAAGTGAAAGTGACGAGGAAAATCAAAGTTTATTTGGCGATGATGATACAGACAATGATGTTGATTATGTAGAAGAGGAGTCAGAATACTCTGAAGAAAGCAGTGCAGAGGAACAAGAAGAAGAGGAAATAAATGAAAGGAGAAGAATCGTAGCTGTTCTTTCAGGGAAAGATGGTTACAAGTGGAGCTCAGAGGAACCTCAACGCAGAGGCCGACCATTATCAAGGAACTTGGTAACTCACTTTCCGTGTGCTAGAGGACCAGGGAAAGAGGTAAGAACTCCCCTTGAGTCATGGTTGCTTCAAATTGATGTGGACATATTGAAAGAAATAGTCCTTAGGACAAATGAAGAAATTGGTAGGAATGTTTTACTTTTAGAAAACATACAAACCTACCATCATGCAACAGGTGAAACAGAGCTCTTAGCTTTTACTGGATTGTTATATTTAGCTGGTGTCCAAAGAAATAACAACAGACACTTAGATGAGCTTTGGTCTGTCAGTTTTGGCTTATCTATTTTTCGAGCAACAATGCCACTAAACAGATTTAAGTTTTTGGCTAAAACTCTACGCTTTGACGATAAAACCACAAGAATAGAAAGGAGGACAAATGATAAATTTGCACCTATCAGAAATATATGGGAAATGTTTGTACGAAATGCTAAAGGTTTGTACTCTCCTTATGAACACTGTACTATAGATGAACAGTTGGTCGGTTATCGTGGGAAGTGTCCATTTAGGGTTTATATGAAGAGTAAGCCAGACAAATATGGAATGAAAATATTCATGCTAAATGATTCAAGAACAGCTTATATGATAAATGCCATACCGTATGTTTGCAAAATAAAGCCACCCAACAATGAACCTGTTCCGTCTTACTACGTCCGGACACTAAGTGAACCTATTCATCATACAAATAGAAATATTACAGTGGATAATTTTTTTTCTTCCATTCCACTTTTTCACAACATGCTACAGAATTTTCAGCTAACAATGGTTGGTACCCTCAGATCCAACAAACGTGAAATACCCCCGTCTTTCATTGCACCAAAAGCTCAAGATAGTTCTCTGTTTGCTTTTACTCAAAACAAAATGCTGATTTCTTATTCTCCTAAACGTAAGAAAAATGTTCTTCTATTAACTACAATGCATAGAAACAAAGAAATTGACCCCACTACAAAAAAGCCATATCCTATACTATTCTACAACAATACAAAAGGCGGTACTGACTGCTTCGACCAATTATGTCACAGTTATACAGTAACTAGACGAACAAACCGATGGCCTCTCAGAATTTGGTTTGCCATGTTGAACCAGAGTGGCATAAATGCCATGATAATCTACAATATGCGAGATGGAAATGGTAAAATGAAACGGAGACAATTCCTTAAACAGCTCTCTTTTGAATTGTTGAAGCCATTCCTGCAAACTAGGCTAGAGACAACCACTCTTAGAAGAAGTCTTCGAGTCAACATTAGCGAAATTCTTGGTATCCCAATTGAAGAGAGAAAGCAGATTCCTGCTGCTGAAAGACGCCAGAGACGATGTTGTTTCTGTGATAGAAACAAAGACAGAAAAACGAAACTATGTTGTTCAACATGCCAGCGCCCAATGTGTGACGAACACCGAGTACTGTTGTGTTATGAGTGTGTGGAGTAGGAACTTTGACTACTTGGCTAAGACAAGTTTTTGTGACTTTTTCATTTTTTTGTATTGTATCTTGAAAACTAATTTATATTTGTCCTTTTTGTGTTGTTTTCTCCTATATTACATTTATAAGACACTTTTTACCAAACATATTTTACTGACCACTTTTTTGTGATAAACTTTTGCAATCAATATGAAAAATAATAAATATTTGTGTGAAAAATATAGTAAAACATTTATTATTCATTGTTCTCATTCCTAAAGAATGTAAAGAAAATATTAACATAGGAAATTTCCATAAATAACAAAATTAAAAAAAGTTATAAAAATTTTTTTATATGGGGTGTGACACACCCCAGTGTGTCTTTTATGCTATGAAAAATAAGTGTGTAGGACTAGGGTTAATTAAAAATTCTATATGGAACAATATTTGGGGAAAGTTGACATTTTAAATAATTCAATTTCAAATAAAATTTCTTTTAGTAGTTAAAGAATTTCAAACAATGGCTTTGTTTAATTCATGAACTAGAGGGGGTAGTGGTTAGTGGGGGAAATTCAAACCACAAAATGGAGGAGTCCTCCAAACAAGTTTATAAATATGAAATAGAATTATATTGTTAGTAAATTGGAAATTTTTGTAAATAGAGAAAGGTATAAATTGTTTTGGAAATTAATTAATTAAGTAAATGTTAGAAATTCAAGGCTTTTCAAATATAAAAAATTGCGATAAATGAATAAAATGTAAACAGGCGTAAAGAAATTTTTTTATGAGTTTTGTGCAAAAGAAGTCAAATAAGACAGATGATTCAACAGAAAAGGTTTCTTTTTTTTGTATTTTAGACCAACGTTAAATATTTAAAATTATTAAATGATAATCAAGTAAAATTAATAAATGAGAAAGAGTTAAAGTTAATTAATGAGAATTAATTAAAATTAATATATAATAGGCAATTAAAATCAATTAATGAGAAAGGATTAAAATTAATTAATGGGAATAAATTAAAATTAATTAATGAAAAATTAATAAACATTTTAAAATCAGATTTAATTAAAATATAAAGGGGTTTGAGGGTTTACAAAATTATTTGGAATTAAAATATAAGGGTTGTGAAATAGAAAAATGGGGACAAAACTAAAATGTGAAACCATTTCTTTGATTTAAAGTAGACAATACAAATAAAAAGTAAATATTCAGCAAAGATTATGTGGCTCTAGTAAATCAATTGTTAGGCTAAGAATTTCAAGTTAAGATGTAATATGTTTGTTTAATTAGTTATAGAAGTATAAAAAATTGTTGGTTGGTATAACTTTTTTTTATATTAATTGTTTTAAATGGGATAAGATTGTTTAGTGATATAACTTATGTTTTTCAAAAAGTTTAATGGTGTTTTAAATGGGGTAAAATTGTGTATTGATATAACTTATGTTATTCAAAGGATCAGTTTTTAAATTAAAAGGGTTAAAGTTATTTGTTGAAGAAGTCAAGTTTTAAAAGTTCCATTGTCTAATTTTATGTACAAGAGTTTAAAATCAAATGTTCAAGATTTTCAAAATCACATAAAAGGATTGTTTATTTCAAAGGGTTTGAAAAAGGAATTGTCAAAGATAAAGACAGTTTTAATTAAAAAATGAAACAAATTTTATTTTGAATATTGAAGGGTTAAATAAACATAATTAAATTACACTTTTCAGTAAATATAACTAAAAATTATTTTTCTTATAACTTTTGGTGTTAACATAAATTCAGTAAGAAGTTTACTTAAATTTTGTATAGAAGGGGTAAAAGAAAGGATTAACTGAGTAAAGAGCTACCAATGACATTGTAATGTGTATATTTTAGAATAGAAAAGTAGAGATAAAGTAATACGAAACAGAAACGAACTGTTAATATTTTAAAGAGCTAGTTAAAATGAGAAAATTGCAAAATGTGCTGTAATTTCAAAAAATTAAGGGTAAAATAAAAATGTAATTTTTACAAACTTGCCAACAAAAAAATAGTGTTTTTATTTAAAACAGATTTCTTACACACTCCTAAAACCAAAGGGTCATTTCGCCAAAAAGATGCCTTCAAAGAACTCATTCCCCCGGGAAATACGTACCCAAAGGGTTAAATTTCAGCAAGTTATTTTTTTTATAATAAAGTCCAGTGACCTGTTCTCTGGCAGATTTTGGCGGGTCATTACACAGTATCCTAGTTTGGCTAGGATAGGCCCTGTCAGAATTTTGAGCTTGCGGTGGGGTAAAGGGCGGAGGCGATCGCGCTGTAGCACGTGCGGGGCGGGACGGCCCGCGGGCGGCGCGGTGCGCGCTCCGCTGCAGTGTGTGTGCGCGCGCTCGCGTGTGTGTGTGTGTGTGTGTGTGGAGGGGGGTGAGTATATATATATATATATATATATATATATATATATATATGTGTGTGTGTGTGTGTGTGTGTGTGTGTGTGTGTGTGTGTTGTGTGTGTTTGTGAGTGTTGTGTGTGTGTGTGTGTTTGTGTGTGTGTGTGTGTGTGTGTGTGTGTTTCTGCGTGATGTGATAAGAAATACTCTGAAAGAAACGGCAATAAAGTAAAAGACACGGAAAAGTCGGAAGAAATTAGCAATGAGTTCCGAAAGCAGGCAAACTTTCAAACCCCATAGGAAGCCTATTCGGCAAATATTTTCTTACAATAAAACTTTAATAAATGCACTACATTTTCTAATTTTATTTCATTTCTTTACTTTAATAGATTCTTACAATCACCTGGGGTACATCTTTCGAAACGGAATCACTGACACTATAGAGCCGTCATTTTAAATGAAGTAAATGTGACTTTGAACATAGGCGACCTGTTGTAATGTCGTGTAAACAACAGATAATAAACCGCAATAATGTAATTAAGTTATTTGTATAACATTTAAAAGACCGCAAACCAAATAATAATTATTTTGAATTTTGAGGTGACTTATATATCAGTTGTAGACATTTAGAGGTAATTCATGCAAAATGTTTAAAACTGCTATAATTGTATTCGCTTTCTGGATCACTGTAAATAGCTAAATATATTGGCCAATCATAACGTGACTATGATAAAGGGCAAATTCTCCGACGAGATCTGTTTAAAATTAAAGTAGTATAACATTATTACTGTCAATAAATTTGTGTTCCATGGTTATTCAGAACTAGTTCTAGGAGAAAGTGATTTTCTGTTCTTATTAAATCAATCAACTGTAACACAAACTTCTTAAAATTATATCGTGAAAAACTTCTACCATGAGTATGACAAGTGTTTTATATATTTTTCTTATTACTTAGTACAAGGGCATGAAGTAATATTAAATTAGTTTGTGTAGACTATACCTTCAGTGGAAAACGATTGTATAATTTCATATTTTATATTTTGAGTGTATTTAATGTTACATATACGTATTGTGGTTAATAATGAGGATTGACCTTGCAGTAGGATTCGTTCATGCAATAAATGCTTAAAGTATGTCATGATGTATTAATATATTGAGGATTCTAGGAAACAAATTCAGTGAATTATAATTAAAACCTCTATATGTTGAATATTTGTGATGACGTATGCAAGTAATGGATAGGTGATAATAACGTATACTGAAAGGTAGCAGCCGTGACGTCACTTGGCAGACCACTAGGAAGGCGTTTGATCTTATGATCAGCTCCCAGAAGCTTCTCAGTTTGTCTTCACCATATTACTCATCGTCTGTCTCATAAGGGTGCACGAAGATGGAAAACTTAGGAGGGAGGATCCCCTTGAGGAAAGCCACAAGGAGCTCGCTCGTTACCATCGAGTCGACAGTGTCCTGGCCAGAAGTTGGAATGAGTCTTCTTTGGAGATTGCTATAACATACTCTTCTTGTGAAAATGCAAAGTTAATGGCGTGAAATGCTTGCTAAGAACTGTTACTCTTGTACATCGGTTCAAGTTTAGGATAAAGGGATGTGTCTTACTCCATCCTTAAGGTAATACAAAGTTGCCACAAACTTTCAAAAAGTGATTCACTTACTCTGTATTTAGTGCAGTATAATTCCAAATACTATATGTTGTGTGTAAGTGATGACATATGCACATATGTTAAATGGTAAAGAGTAAGTATCGTGAACTATGATACACACTTCTATATGTTGAGAACAAGTGATGACGTATGCACATTTGTTAGAGGGTATAGAGTATGTATCGTGCAGTATGATTCCAATTTCTATATGTTGTGCGTAAGTGATGACGTATGCACACATGTTACATGGTAAAGAGTAAGTATCGTGAAGTATGATACACACTTCTATATGTTGTGCGTAAGTGATGACGTATGCACACATGTTACATGGTAAAGAGTAAGTATCGTGAAGTATGATACACACTTCTATATGTTGTGCGTAAGTGATGACGAATGCACATATGTTAGATGGTAAAGAGTAAGTATCGTGAACTATGATACACACTTCTATATGTTGAGAACAAGTGATGACGTATGCACATATGTTGGATGGTAGAGAGTATGTATCGTACAGTATGATTCCAACTTCTATATGTTGTGTGTAAGTGATGACATAAGCACATATGTTAGATGGTAGAGAGTTTGTATCGTGCAGTACGATTCCAACATCTTCATGTTTAGTGGAAGTGATGACATATTCACATATGTTAGATGGTAAAGAGTATATGTCGCGCTGTATGATTCCAATTTTTATATTTTGAGGAGTGCAAGTGGTGACATATGCACATATGTTAAACGGTAGACAGCATGTATCGTGCAGAATGATTCCAACTATTATATGTTGTGTATAAGTGATGACATATTCACATATGTTAGATACTAAAGAGTATATGTCGCGCAGTATGATTCCAATTTTTATATTTTGAGGAGTGCAAGTGGTGACATATGCACATATGTTAAACGGTAGACAGCATGTATCGTGCAGAATGATTCCAACTATTATATGTTGTGTATAAGTGATGACATATTCACATATGTTAGATACTAAAGAGTATATGTCGCGCAGTATGATTCCAATTTTTATATATTGAGGAGTGCAAGTGGTGACATATGCACATTTGTTAGACGGTACACAGCATGTATCGTGCAGTATGATTCCAACTTCTATATGTTGTGTGTAAGTGATGACATATGCACATATGTTGGATGTTAGAGAGTATGTATCGTGATGTATGATTCTAACTTCTACATGTTGTGTGTAAGTGATGACATATGCACATATGTTGGATGTTAGAGACTATGTATCGTGAAGTATGATTCCAACTTCTATATGTTGTGTGTAAGTGATGACATATGCACATACGTTGGATGTTAGAGAGTATGTATCGTGAAGTATGATTCTAACTTCTATATGTTGTGTGTAAGTGATGACATATGAACATATGTTGGATGTTAGAGAGTATGTATTGTGAAGCATGATCCAGGAAACCGAAGTAAATAATCATTTATTAGAATGGGGCCGAGATTAAAAATAAAAAAAATCTGATTACTATGACAATGCTAGTGGGTTTGAAGGAAATCGAAATAACAGGGGCACCAAGCGATTTCACGGGGGTCGAT
>JBAIZL010000002.1:9297658-9457658 GCA_036971475.1 Prosapia bicincta
AGAGAGTGTGAACTAATAGAAGGGAATGTACTGTACAAGATATATACAGAGAGAGTGTGAACTAATAGAGGGAAATGTACTGTACAAGATATATACAGAGAGAGTGTGAACTAATAGAGGGAAATGTACTGTACAAGATATATACAGAGAGAGTGTGAACTAATAGAAGGGAATGTACTGTACAAGATATATACAGAGAGAGTGTGAACTAATAGAGGGAAATGTACTGTACAAGATATATACAGAGAGAGTGTGAACTAATAGAGGGAAATGTACTGTACAAGATATATACAGAGAGAGTGTGAACTAATAGAGGGAAATGTACTGTACAAGATATATACAGAGAGAGTGTGAACTAATAGAGGGAATGTACTGTACAAGATATATACAGAGAGAGTGTGAACTAATAGAAGGGAATGTACTGTACAAGATATATACAGAGAGAGTGTGAACTAATAGAGGGAAATGTACTGTACAAGATATATACAGAGAGAGTGTGAACTAATAGAGGGAAATGTACTGTACAAGATATATACAGAGAGAGTGTGAACTAATAGAAGGGAATGTACTGTACAAGATATATACAGAGAGAGTGTGAACTAATAGAGGGAAATGTACTGTACAAGATATATACAGAGAGAGTGTGAACTAATAGAAGGGAATGTACTGTACAAGATATATACAGAGAGAGTGTGAACTAATAGAGGGAAATGTACTGTACAAGATATATACAGAGAGAGTGTGAACTAATAGAGGGAAATGTACTGTACAAGATATATACAGAGAGAGTGTGAACTAATAGAAGGGAATGTACTGTACAAGATATATACAGAGAGAGTGTGAACTAATAGAGGGAATGTACTGTACAAGATATATACAGAGAGAGTGTGAACTAATAGAGGGAAATGTACTGTACAAGATATATACAGAGAGAGTGTGAACTAATAGAAGGGAATGTACTGTACAAGATATATACAGAGAGAGTGTGAACTAATAGAGGGAAATGTACTGTACAAGATATATACAGAGAGAGTGTGAACTAATAGAAGGGAATGTACTGTACAAGATATATACAGAGAGAGTGTGAACTAATAGAGGGAAATGTACTGTACAAGATATATACAGAGAGAGTGTGAACTAATAGAAGGGAATGTACTGTACAAGATATATACAGAGAGAGTGTGAACTAATAGAGGGAAATGTACTGTACAAGATATATACAGAGAGAGTGTGAACTAATAGAAGGGAATGTACTGTACAAGATATATACAGAGAGAGTGTGAACTAATAGAGGGAATGTACTGTACAAGATATATACAGAGAGAGTGTGAACTAATAGAAGGGAATGTACTGTACAAGATATATACAGAGAGAGTGTGAACTAATAGAGGGAAATGTACTGTACAAGATATATACAGAGAGAGTGTGAACTAATAGAAGGGAATGTACTGTACAAGATATATACAGAGAGAGTGTGAACTAATAGAGGGAAATGTACTGTACAAGATATATACAGAGAGAGTGTGAACTAATAGAAGGGAATGTACTGTACAAGATATATACAGAGAGAGTGTGAACTAATAGAGGGAAATGTACTGTACAAGATATATACAGAGAGAGTGTGAACTAATAGAGGGAATGTACTGTACAAGATATATACAGAGAGAGTGTGAACTAATAGAGGGAATGTACTGTACAAGATATATACAGAGAGGGTTGTGAACTAATAGAAGGGAATGTACTGTACAAGATATATACAGAGAGAGTGTGAACTAATAGAAGGGAATGTACTGTTCAAGATATATACAGAGAGAGTGTGAACTAATAGAGGGAAATGTACTGTACAAGATATATACAGAGAGAGTGTGAACTAATAGAGGGAAATGTACTGTACAAGATATATACAGAGAGAGTGTGAACTAATAGAGGGAAATGTACTGTACAAGATATATACAGAGAGAGTGTGAACTAATAGAAGGGAATGTACTGTACAAGATATATACAGAGAGAGTGTGAACTAATAGAGGGAAATGTACTGTACAAGATATATACAGAGAGAGTGTGAACTAATAGAAGGGAATGTACTGTACAAGATATATACAGAGAGAGTGTGAACTAATAGAAGGGAATGTACTGTACAAGATATATACAGAGAGAGTGTGAACTAATAGAAGGGAATGTACTGTACAAGATATATACAGAGAGAGTGTGAACTAATAGAGGGAAATGTACTGTACATGATATATACAGAGAGAGTGTGAACTAATAGAAGGGAATGTACTGTACAAGATATATACAGAGAGAGTGTGAACTAATAGAGGGAAATGTACTGTACAAGATATATACAGAGAGAGTGTGAACTAATAGAAGGGAATGTACTGTACAAGATATATACAAGGAGAGTGTGAACTAATAGAAGGGAATGTACTGTACAAGATATATACAGAGAGAGTGTGAACTAATAGAGGGAAATGTACTGTACAAGATATATACAGAGAGAGTGTGAACTAATAGAGGGAATGTACTGTACAAGATATATACAGAGAGAGTGTGAACTAATAGAAGGGAATGTACTGTACAAGATATATACAGAGAGAGTGTGAACTAATAGAGGGAATGTACTGTACAAGATATATACAGAGAGAGTGTGAACTAATAGAGGGAAATGTACTGTACAAGATATATACAGAGAGAGTGTGAACTAATAGAAGGGAATGTACTGTACAAGATATATACAGAGAGAGTGTGAACTAATAGAGGGAATGTACTGTACAAGATATATACAGAGAGAGTGTGAACTAATAGAGGGAAATGTACTGTACAAGATATATACAGAGAGAGTGTGAACTAATAGAAGGGAATGTACTGTACAAGATATATACAGAGAGAGTGTGAACTAATAGAAGGGAATGTACTGTACAAGATATATACAGAGAGAGTGTGAACTAATAGAGGGAAATGTACTGTACAAGATATATACAGAGAGAGTGTGAACTAATAGAAGGGAATGTACTGTACAAGATATATACAGAGAGAGTGTGAACTAATAGAAGGGAATGTACTGTACAAGATATATACAGAGAGAGTGTGAACTAATAGAAGGGAATGTACTGTACAAGATATATACAGAGAGAGTGTGAACTAATAGAAGGGAATGTACTGTACAAGATATATACAGAGAGAGTGTGAACTAATAGAAGGGAATGTACTGTACAAGATATATACAGAGAGAGTGTGAACTAATAGAAGGGAATGTACTGTACAAGATATATACAGAGAGAGTGTGAACTAATAGAAGGGAATGTACTGTACAAGATATATACAGAGAGAGTGTGAACTAATAGAAGGGAATGTACTGTACAAGATATATACAGAGAGAGTGTGAACTAATAGAGGGAAATGTACTGTACAAGATATATACAGAGAGAGTGTGAACTAATAGAAGGGAATGTACTGTACAAGATATATACAGAGAGAGTGTGAACTAATAGAAGGGAATGTACTGTACAAGATATATACAGAGAGAGTGTGAACTAATAGAGGGAAATGTACTGTACAAGATATATACAGAGAGAGTGTGAACTAATAGAAGGGAATGTACTGTACAAGATATATACAGAGAGAGTGTGAACTAATAGAGGGAAATGTACTGTACAAGATATATACAGAGAGAGTGTGAACTAATAGAAGGGAATGTACTGTACAAGATATATACAGAGAGAGTGTGAACTAATAGAGGGAAATGTACTGTACAAGATATATACAGAGAGAGTGTGAACTAATAGAAGGGAATGTACTGTACAAGATATATACAGAGAGAGTGTGAACTAATAGAAGGGAATGTACTGTACAAGATATATACAGAGAGAGTGTGAACTAATAGAGGGAAATGTACTGTACAAGATATATACAGAGAGAGTGTGAACTAATAGAGGGAAATGTACTGTACAAGATATATACAGAGAGAGTGTGAACTAATAGAAGGGAATGTACTGTACAAGATATATACAGAGAGAGTGTGAACTAATAGAGGGAGATGCAGAATAATAACAAAGTTAAATTACCATGTGTTACACTGAATGTTCCGTGCCAACTCCCTTGAGCTTCTTCAATACATATTCTCCATCTTAAAGAGCAAACAATATAAATACATATATGTATTGCTGCCACGCCCCGTACACCGTTACGGGACCTGGGTCAACCAGCTCTGCCGGTATTAATTATATTAAAACACGTTTCCTGTGCGCACGCGCCGAGCCTTCGTGTGGCGACGGCTGTGGCTGACAAGATGTAGTAGGTTGCGGTGGAAGTGGCAGCTGCAACGATTGAATAATAATCAAGGCATAATCACAGGCTAAAGAGGCGATATCGGTGAAAATTGTTTAAAAGACGATTAAATGTTATAAAAAAGTCAATTCCTACTTAGGTCAACAAATACAAAATAATTTAGCTACTTTTTATTAAATACTTACAATTAATATGTAATAATATTACTATTAATAATATTAATTAATATGTAAGTAACATAACCTATAACACAAAATTAGTTGTTTTATGAAATCATATGTTACCACTTATTTTAAGCCAACTGGAAGGAAATAACAATATTCCAAATTTTACCCTTTTTGTAAAACGTTTTTCTTCCTTAAATACCTAAAATGAATTCCTTAAATTTCATTAATGAAATAAAATTTGCAAATACTGATTAACATCAAGTGCCATCTACTACAAGTTAAAAATGTATTTGAACTTGAATGAATGAATAAACAGGTATTTTATTAAAGGTTGAAAATTTTGAAAAATTTACCTTATATATACTGTATAGGAAAATGTGAAGTAATAGAAGAAAATGAAAAAAAAAAGGCTGCAGTTATAATGAATATGTTACTATAAAAGCCTATATATTGGTAAATCCTAATATTTTCCAGTAAAATTACAAATTTACCGACATTTAATGGTAAAAGTCAGAAATACCCTTGGAATATTCTTCATTTCGAACGTCCACTTTCATACACTCAGCGCCACATTAAATGTTATCTAACCTAACCTTAACGTGAGTTCTCGTGGCTAGCAAGGAAAATTATTAGCGAATACGTATTGTTTTCAAAGCCAACATTTACTTACCGTTACTGGTAAACCTAACATCTCCCTAACTCTAATGGTAAAAGTCCAAGAACCCTTTTATTTAAAAAAATCCTTACATTAACCAACTCGTGTAGGTAAATTCTATTGTTTACTAGTGAAAACTAAGATGCAGAGTAAGCATACACAGTATGGATTAGAATCAAATACTGCAACATCTGTGTTATACCGTATGCGCCAAAATAAACGCTACTGAAACAGTTGTAAAATATTATTTCATTTCATTATATTTTATTTACATAGTTTTACAAACACGTACAAGTAAAAATAAGCTAAATCGGTTAGACTAGGCAGTGGCGGCTCCTGCCCAATTACATTGGTGGGGCTCATGACAAGGGGTCTCCCCAGATTTACGAGGTGCGGAGACAATTTTGAAATTTGATACCCATTTAACTCGTTTTACATTCTAAGCACCTACAACTTTTATTAAGTTATACTTATTGATTAATATATTAACATTGCTATAACTAATAGACGTATTATGGTGAGATTTACAAAATGTTGCTAGGTTGGGTAGTTAAGTGATTGCCTATGCTAAAGCATCGAGTACTCAACGAGTAGTGTGAATCAAGTTTTACTTTTAAAAGTATATTAGGCCACTGTGTATGCGCATCAAAGGATCTATAAATGGAAACATTGTGAGAACATTACAAATAAGCCTACAATGCTGCTTCCTAAATCATATAGAATTGTAGTAGCAGCACTGATTAGTCATTTCTCAGCGCATGCGCATGACTACGGGACTCCATCCCAGGCCACCCGTAACACGCGGGTTGAGTGACGTCACTGCACGGTTTTGACTGTTTTAGTTATTCCACGCACACTCAATGCACTAGTCTGGGGCTCTCTGCTGTGAGCCCCGCGCGGAGCTTGCGGCTAATTTCGTGCGTCAACTGCTAAATATTTTATGGTTTTAACATTGCTAAAATAATTCTAAGCTCTTCTTAACCTAATTTAAGACGAATGAATATTAATTAAAAATTAATTTTTGTAATAGGAAGGGTCCTATTGGACAAACCGCCACTGAGACTAGGGCATAAACATGTTCTATATGATTTCCGTTCTATTTAAGGTAATATTTATACCGTTCGTTTACGGATTCGAAGGTTTTGCACCATTGAAACTGCAGATGATTCAGTTTCAGTATTGTTTATTTAGACGCATACGATGTCTCTTCGAAGACGATTATTTTATCGCGAACAAAAGTTTGCAACTAATTAAATATAACTTATTCAACTGGTAATATAAACAGGGGGAATCATACCATCGAGTGGGCAAGGGCGATACCCGGAAACGTTGGTTAATAGGTACGAAGAACGGGTAAAGCAATAACAATATTCTAGCGTTACTTAAGGTGCAGGTCAAAGTAGTTAGGATCCTACAGACTAATTATAGAACCGCAAAAAGGCCGTAGGAAGGCCTAACCGTTAGTTAGTAGGTACGAAGAACGGGTAAAGTAATAACAATATTCTAGCGTTACTTAAGGTGCAGGTCAAAGTAGTTAGAATCCTACAGACTAATTAAAGAACCGCAAAAAGGCCGTAGGAAAGCCTCGTTGGTTAGTAGGAACGAAGAACGGGTAAAGTAATAACAATATTCTAGCGATACTTAAGGTGCAGGCCAAAGTAGTTAGGATCCTACAGACTAATTATAGAACCGCAAAAAGGCCGTAGGAAAGCCTCGTTGGTTAGTAGGAACGAAGAACGGGTAAAGTAATAACAATATTCTAGCGATACTTAAGGTGCAGGCCAAAGTAGTTAGGATCCTACAGACTAATTATAGAACCGCAAAAAGGCCGTAGGAAAGCCTCGTTGGTTAGTAGGAACGAAGAACGGGTAAAGTAATAACAATATTCTAGCGATACTTAAGGTGCAGGCCAAAGTAGTTAGGATCCTACAGACTAATTATAGAACCGCAAAAAGGCCGTAGGAAGGCCTAAGCGCTGCTTATTAGGTACGGAAAACGGGTAAAGTAATAACAATATTCTAGCGATACTTAAGGTGCAGGCCAAAGTAGTTAGGATCCTACAGACTAATTATAGAACCGCAAAAAGGCCGTAGGAAAGCCTCGTTGGTTAGTAGGAACGAAGAACGGGTAAAGTAATAACAATATTCTAGCGATACTTAAGGTGCAGGCCAAAGTAGTTAGAATCCTACATACTAATTATAGAACCGCAAAAAGGCCGTAGGAAGGCCTAAGCGTTGGTTAGTAGGAACGAAGAACGGGTAAAGTAATAACAATATTCTAGCGATACTTAAGGTGCAGGCCAAAGTAGTTAGAATCCTACATACTAATTATAGAACCGCAAAAAGGCCGTAGGAAGGCCTAAGCGTTGCTTATTAGGTACGAAAAACGGGTAAAGTAATAACAATATTCCAGCATTACTTAAGCTGCAGGTCGAAGTAGTTAGGATCCTACAGACTAATTATAGAACCACAAAAAGGCCGTAGGAAGGCCTAAGCGCTGCTTATTAGGTACGAAAAACGGGTAAAGTAATAACAATATTCTAGCGTTACTTAAGGTGCAGGTCGAAGTAGTTAGGATCCTACAGACTAATTATAGAACCACAAAAAGGCCGTAGGAAGGCCTAAGCGCTGCTTATTAGGTACGAAAAACGGGTAAAGTAATAACAATATTCTAGCGTTACTTAAGGTGCAGGTCAAAGAATTTAGAATCCTACAGACTAATTATAGAACCGCAAAAAGGCCGTAAGTAGGCCCAAGAGTTGCTTATTACGTACGAAGAACGGGTAAAGTAATAACAATATTCTAGCGTTACTTAAGGTGCAGGGGAAAGTAGTTAACACCCTACAGACTAATTACAGAACCGCAAAAAGGCCGTAGGAAGGCCTAAGCGTTGGTTAGTAGGTACGAAGAACAGGTAAAGTAATAACAATATTCCGGCGTTACTTAAGGTGCAAGGAAAAGTACTTAAAATAGTACAGAGTAATTATAGAACAGCAAAAAGGCCGTAGGAAGGCCTAAGCGTTAGTTAGTAGGCACGAAGAACGGGTAAAGTAATAACAATATTCTAGCATTACTTAAGGTGCAGGTCAAAGTAGTTAGAATCCTACATACTAATTACAGAACCGCAAAAAGGCCGTAGGAAGGCCTAAGCGTTGGTTAGTAGGTACGAAGAACGGGTAAAGTAATAACAATATTCCGGCGTTACTTAAGGTGCAGGGAAAAGTAGTTAAAATAGTACAGAGTAATTATAGAACAGCAAAAAGGCCGTAGGAAGGCCTAAGCGTTGGTTAGTAGGCACGAAGAACTTGTAAAGTAATAACAATATTCTAGCGTTACTTAAGGTGCACGTCAAAGTATTTAGAATCCTACAGATTAATTATAGAACAGCAAAAAGGCCGTAGGAAGGCCTAAGCGTTGGTTAGTAGGCACGAAGAACGGGTAAAGTAATAACAATATTCTAGAGTTACTTAAGGTGCACGTCAAAGTATTTAGAATCCTACAGATTAATTATAGAACAGCAAAAAGGCCGTACGTAGGCCCAAGCGTTAGTTAGTAGGCACGAAGAACGGGTAAAGTAATAACAATATTCTAGCGTTACTTAAGGTGCAGATAAAGGAGTTAAAATTTCACAGACTAATTATAGAACCGCCAAAAGGCCGTAGGTATGCCTAAACGTTAGTAAGTAGGTACGAAGGACGGGCAAAGTAACAACAATATTCTAGCGTTACTTAAGCTGCAGGTCAAAGTAGTAAGCATCCTACAGACTAATTAAAGAACCGCAAAAAGGCCATAGGAAGGCCTAAGCGTTAGTTAGTAGGTACGAAGAACGGGTAAAGTAATAACAATATTCTAACATTACTTAAGGTGCAGGTCAAAGTAGTTAGAATCCTACAGACTAATTAAAGAACCGCAAAAAGGCTATAGGAAGGCCTAAGCGTTAGTTAGTAGGTACGAAGAACGGGTAAAGTAATAACAATATTTTAACATTACTTAAGGTGCAGGTCAAAGTAGTTAGAATCCTACAGACTAATTAAAGAACCGCAAAAAAACCGTAGGAAGACCTAAGCGTTAGTTAGTAGGTACGAAGAACGGGTAAAGTAATAACAATATTCTAGCGATACTTAAGGTGCAGATAAAGGAGTTAAAATTTCACAGACTAATTATAGAACCGCCAAAAGGCCGTAGGTATGCCTAAACGTTAGTAAGTAGGTACGAAGGACGGGTAAAGTAATAACAATATTCTAACATTACTTAAGGTGCAGGTCAAAGTAGTTAGAATCCTACAGACTAATTAAAGAACCGCAAAAAGGCCATAGGAAGGCCTAAGCGTTAGTTAGTAGGTACGAAGAACGGGTAAAGTAATAACAATATTCTAACATTACTTAAGGTGCAGGTCAAAGTAGTTAGAATCCTACAGACTAATTAAAGAACCGCAAAAAGGCCGTAGGAAGACCTAAGCGTTAGTTAGTAGGTACGAAGAACGGGTAAAGTAATAACAATATTCTAGCGTTACTTAAGGTGCAGGTCGAAGTAGTTAGGATCCTACAGACTAATTATAGAACCGCAAAAAGGCCGTAGGAAGGCCTAAGCGTTAGTTAGTAGGTACGAAGAACGGGTAAAGTAATAACAATATTCCAGCATTACTTAAGCTGCAGGTCAAAGTAGTAAGCATCCTACAGACTAATTAAAGAACCGCAAAAAGGCCGTAGGAAGGCCTAAGCGTTAGTTAGTAGGTACGAAGAACGGGTAAAGTAATAACAATATTCTAACATTACTTAAGGTGCAGGTCAAAGTAGTTAGAATCCTACAGACTAATTAAAGAACCGCAAAAAGGCCGTAGGAAGGCCTAAGCGTTAGTTAGTAGGTACGAAGAACGGGTTAAGTAATAACAATATTCTAACATTACTTAAGCTGCAGGTCAAAGTAGTAAGCATCCTACAGACTAATTAAAGAACCGCAAAAAGGCCGTAGGAAGGCCTAAGCGTTAGTTAGTAGGTACGAAGAACGGGTAAAGTAACAACAATATTCTAACATTACTTAAGCTGCAGGTCAAAGTAGTAAGCATCCTACAGACTAATTAAAGAACCGCAAAAAGGCCGTAGGAAGGCCTAAGCGTTAGTTAGTAGGTACGAAGAACGGGTAAAGTAACAACAATATTCTAACATTACTTAAGCTGCAGGTCAAAGTAGTAAGCATCCTACATACTAATTAAAGAACCGCAAAAAGGCCGTAGGAAGGCCTAAGCGTTAGTTAGTAGGTACGAAGAACGGGTAAAGTAATAACAATATTCTAGCGTTACTTAAGCTGCAGGTCAAAGTAGTAAGCATCCTACAGACTAATTACAGAACCGCAATAAGGCCGTAGGAAGGCCTAAGCGTTAGTTAGTAGGTACGAAGAACGGGTAAAGTAACAACAATATTCTAACATTACTTAAGCTGCAGGTCAAAGTAGTAAGCATCCTACAGACTAATTAAAGAACCGCAAAAAGGCCGTAGGAAGGCCTAAGCGTTAGTTAGTAGGTACGAAGAACGGGTAAAGTAATAACAATATTCTAACATTACTTAAGCTGCAGGTCAAAGTAGTTAGAATCCTACATACTAATTAAAGAACCGCAAAAAGGCCGTAGGAAGGCCTAAGCGTTAGTTAGTAGGTACGAAGAACGGGTAAAGTAATAACAATATTCTAACATTACTTAAGCTGCAGGTCAAAGTAGTAAGCATCCTACAGACTAATTAAAGAACCGCAAAAAGGCCGTAGGAAGGCCTAAGCGTTAGTTAGTAGGTACGAAGAACGGGTAAAGTAATAACAATATTCTAACATTACTTAAGCTGCAGGTCAAAGTAGTAAGCATCCTACAGACTAATTAAAGAACCGCAAAAAGGCCGTAGGAAGGCCTAAGCGTTAGTTAGTAGGTACGAAGAACGGGTAAAGTAATAACAATATTCTAACATTACTTAAGGTGCAGGTCAAAGTAGTTAGAATCCTACAGACTAATTAAAGAACCGCAAAAAGGCCGTAGGAAGGCCTAAGCGTTAGTTAGTAGGTACGAAGGACGGGCAAAGTAACAACAATATTCTAGCGTTACTTAAGCTGCAGGTCAAAGTAGTAAGCATCCTACAGACTAATTAAAGAACCGCAAAAAGGCCGTAGGAAGGCCTAAGCGTTAGTTAGTAGGTACGAAGAACGGGTAAAGTAATAACAATATTCTAACATTACTTAAGGTGCAGGGAAAAGTAGTTAGAATCCTACATACTAATTAAAGAACCGCAAAAAGGCCGTAAGTAGGCCCAAGAGTTGCTTATTACGTACGAAGGACGGGCAAAGTAACAACAATATTCTAGCGTTACTTAAGCTGCAGGTCAAAGTAGTAAGCATCCTACAGACTAATTAAAGAACCGCAAAAAGGCCGTAGGAAGGCCTAAGCGTTAGTTAGCAGGTACGAAGAACGGGTAAAGTAATAACAATATTCTAACATTACTTAAGGTGCAGGTCAAAGTAGTTGGAATCCTACAGACTAATTAAAGAACCGCAAAAAGGCCGTAGGAAGGCCTAAGCGTTAGTTAGTAGGTACGAAGAACGGGTAAAGTAATAACAATATTCTAACATTACTTAAGGTGCAGGTCAAAGTAGTTAGAATCCTACAGACTAATTAAAGAACCGCAAAAAAACCGTAGGAAGACCTAAGCGTTAGTTAGTAGGTACGAAGAACGGGTAAAGTAATAACAATATTCTAACATTACTTAAGGTGCAGGTCAAAGTAGTTAGAATCCTACAGACTAATTAAAGAACCGCAAAAAGGCCGTAGGAAGGCCTAAGCGTTAGTTAGTAGGTACGAAGAACGGGTAAAGTAATAACAATATTCTAACATTACTTAAGGTGCAGGTCAAAGTAGTTAGAATCCTACAGACTAATTAAAGAACCGCAAAAAGGCCGTAGGAAGGCCTAAGCGTTAGTTAGTAGGTACGAAGAACGGGTAAAGTAATAACAATATTCTAACATTACTTAAGGTGCAGGTCAAAGTAGTTAGAATCCTACAGACTAATTAAAGAACCGCAAAAAAACCGTAGGAAGACCTAAGCGTTAGTTAGTAGGTACGAAGAACGGGTAAAGTAATAACAATATTCTAACATTACTTAAGGTGCAGGTCAAAGTAGTTAGAATCCTACAGACTAATTAAAGAACCGCAAAAAGGCCGTAGGAAGGCCTAAGCGTTAGTTAGTAGGTACGAAGAACGGGTAAAGTAATAACAATATTCTAACATTACTTAAGGTGCAGGTCAAAGTAGTTAGAATCCTACAGACTAATTAAAGAACCGCAAAAAGGCCGTAGGAAGGCCTAAGCGTTAGTTAGTAGGTACGAAGAACGGGTAAAGTAATAACAATATTCTAACATTACTTAAGGTGCAGGTCAAAGTAGTTAGAATCCTACAGACTAATTAAAGAACCGCAAAAAGGCCGTAGGAAGGCCTAAGCGTTAGTTAGTAGGTACGAAGAACGGGTAAAGTAATAACAATATTCTAACATTACTTAAGGTGCAGGTCAAAGTAGTTAGAATCCTACAGACTAATTAAAGAACCGCAAAAAGGCCGTAGGAAGGCCTAAGCGTTAGTTAGTAGGTACGAAGAACGGGTAAAGTAATAACAATATTCTAACATTACTTAAGGTGCAGGTCAAAGTAGTTAGAATCCTACAGACTAATTAAAGAACCGCAAAAAGGCCGTAGGAAGGCCTAAGCGTTAGTTAGTAGGTACGAAGAACGGGTAAAGTAATAACAATATTCTAACATTACTTAAGGTGCAGGTCAAAGTAGTTAGAATCCTACAGACTAATTAAAGAACCGCAAAAAGGCCGTAGGAAGGCCTAAGCGTTAGTTAGTAGGTACGAAGAACGGGTAAAGTAATAACAATATTCTAACATTACTTAAGGTGCAGGTCAAAGTAGTTAGAATCCTACAGACTAATTAAAGAACCGCAAAAAGGCCGTAGGAAGGCCTAAGCGTTAGTTAGTAGGTACGAAGAACGGGTAAAGTAATAACAATATTCTAACATTACTTAAGGTGCAGGTCAAAGTAGTTAGAATCCTACAGACTAATTAAAGAACCGCAAAAAGGCCGTAGGAAGGCCTAAGCGTTAGTTAGTAGGTACGAAGAACGGGTAAAGTAATAACAATATTCTAACATTACTTAAGGTGCAGGTCAAAGTAGTTAGAATCCTACAGACTAATTAAAGAACCGCAAAAAGGCCGTAGGAAGGCCTAAGCGTTAGTTAGTAGGTACGAAGAACGGGTAAAGTAATAACAATATTCTAACATTACTTAAGGTGCAGGTCAAAGTAGTTAGAATCCTACAGACTAATTAAAGAACCGCAAAAAGGCCGTAGGAAGGCCTAAGCGTTAGTTAGTAGGTACGAAGAACGGGTAAAGTAATAACAATATTCTAACATTACTTAAGGTGCAGGTCAAAGTAGTTAGAATCCTACAGACTAATTAAAGAACCGCTAAAAAACCGTAGGAAGACCTAAGCGTTAGTTAGTAGGTACGAAGAACGGGTAAAGTAATAACAATATTCTAGCGATACTTAAGGTGCTGGCCAAAGTAGTTAGAATCCTACAGACTAATTAAAGAACCGCAAAAAGGCCGTAGGAAGGCCTAAGCGTTAGTTAGTAGGTACGAAGAACGGGTAAAGTAATAACAATATTCTAGCGATACTTAAGGTGCTGGCCAAAGTAGTTAGAATCCTACATACTAATTAAAGAACCGCAAAAAGGCCGTAGGAAGGCCTAAGCGTTAGTTAGTAGGTACGAAGAACGGGTGAAGTAATCACAATATTCTAGCGTTACTTAAGCTGCAGGTCAAAGTAGTAAGCATCCTACAGACTAATTAAAGAACCGCAAAAAGGCCGTAGGAAGGCCTAAGCGTTAGTTAGTAGGTACGAAGAACGGGTAAAGTAATAACAATATTCCAGCATTACTTAAGGTGCAGGTCAAAGTAGTAAGCATCCTACAGACTAATTAAAGAACCGCAAAAAGGCCGTAGGAAGGCCTAAGCGTTAGTTAGTAGGTACGAAGAACGGGTGAAGTAATCACAATATTCTAGCGTTACTTAAGCTGCAGGTCAAAGTAGTAAGCATCCTACAGACTAATTAAAGAACCGCAAAAAGGCCGTAGGAAGGCCTAAGCGTTAGTTAGTAGGTACGAAGAACGGGTAAAGTAATAACAATATTCCAGCATTACTTAAGGTGCAGGTCAAAGTAGTAAGCATCCTACAGACTAATTAAAGAACCGCAAAAAGGCCGTAGAAAGGCCTAAGCGTTAGTTAGTAGGTACGAAGAACGGGTGAAGTAATCACAATATTCTAGCGTTACTTAAGCTGCAGGTCAAAGTAGTAAGCATCCTACAGACTAATTAAAGAACCGCAAAAAGGCCGTAGGAAGGCCTAAGCGTTAGTTAGTAGGTACGAAGAACGGGTAAAGTAATAACAATATTCTAGCGTTACTTAAGCTGCAGGTCAAAGTAGTTAGAATCCTACAGACTAATTAAAGAACCGCAAAAAGGCCGTAGGAAGGCCTAAGCGTTAGTTAGTAGGTACGAAGAACGGGTAAAGTAATAACAATATTCTAGCGTTACTTAAGCTGCAGGTCAAAGTAGTAAGCATCCTACAGACTAATTAAAGAACCGCAAAAAGGCCGTAGGAAGGCCTAAGCGTTAGTTAGTAGGTACGAAGAACGGGTAAAGTAATAACAATATTCTAGCGTTACTTAAGCTGCAGGTCAAAGTAGTAAGCATCCTACAGACTAATTAAAGAACCGCAAAAAGGCCGTAGGAAGGCCTAAGCGTTAGTTAGTAGGTACGAAGAACGGGTAAAGTAATAACAATATTCTAGCGTTACTTAAGCTGCAGGTCAAAGTAGTAAGCATCCTACAGACTAATTAAAGAACCGCAAAAAGGCCGTAGGAAGGCCTAAGCGTTAGTTAGTAGGTACTAAGAACGGGTAAAGTAATAACAATATTCTAGCGTTACTTAAGCTGCAGGTCAAAGTAGTAAGCATCCTACAGACTAATTAAAGAACCGCAAAAAGGCCGTAGGAAGGCCTAAGCGTTAGTTAGTAGGTACGAAGAACGGGTAAAGTAATAACAATATTCTAGCGTTACTTAAGCTGCAGGTCAAAGTAGTAAGCATCCTACAGACTAATTAAAGAACCGCAAAAAGGCCGTAGGAAGGCCTAAGCGTTAGTTAGTAGGTACGAAGAACGGGTAAAGTAATAACAATATTCCAGCATTACTTAAGGTGCAGGTCAAAGTAGTAAGCATCCTACAGACTAATTAAAGAACCGCAAAAAGGCCGTAGGAAGGCCTAAGCGTTAGTTAGTAGGTACGAAGAACGGGTGAAGTAATCACAATATTCTAGCGTTACTTAAGCTGCAGGTCAAAGTAGTAAGCATCCTACAGACTAATTAAAGAACCGCAAAAAGGCCGTAGGAAGGCCTAAGCGTTAGTTAGTAGGTACGAAGAACGGGTAAAGTAATAACAATATTCTAGCGTTACTTAAGGTGCAGGTCAAAGTAGTAAGCATCCTACAGACTAATTAAAGAACCGCAAAAAGGCCGTAGGAAGGCCTAAGCGTTAGTTAGTAGGTACGAAGAACGGGTGAAGTAATCACAATATTCTAGCGTTACTTAAGCTGCAGGTCAAAGTAGTAAGCATCCTACAGACTAATTAAAGAACCGCAAAAAGGCCGTAGGAAGGCCTAAGCGTTAGTTAGTAGGTACGAAGAACGGGTGAAGTAATCACAATATTCTAGCGTTACTTAAGCTGCAGGTCAAAGTAGTAAGCATCCTACAGACTAATTAAAGAACCGCAAAAAGGCCGTAGGAAGGCCTAAGCGTTAGTTAGTAGGTACGAAGAACGGGTGAAGTAATCACAATATTCTAGCGTTACTTAAGCTGCAGGTCAAAGTAGTAAGCATCCTACAGACTAATTAAAGAACCGCAAAAAGGCCGTAGGAAGGCCTAAGCGTTAGTTAGTAGGTACGAAGAACGGGTGAAGTAATCACAATATTCTAGCGTTACTTAAGCTGCAGGTCAAAGTAGTAAGCATCCTACAGACTAATTAAAGAACCGCAAAAAGGCCGTAGGAAGGCCTAAGCGTTAGTTAGTAGGTACGAAGAACGGGTAAAGTAATAACAATATTCTAGCGTTACTTAAGCTGCAGGTCAAAGTAGTAAGCATCCTACAGACTAATTAAAGAACCGCAAAAAGGCCGTAGGAAGGCCTAAGCGTTAGTTAGTAGGTACGAAGAACGGGTAAAGTAATAACAATATTCTAGCGATACTTAAGGTGCTGGCCAAAGTAGTTAGAATCCTACAGACTAATTAAAGAACCGCAAAAAGGCCGTAGGAAGGCCTAAGCGTTAGTTAGTAGGTACGAAGAACGGGTAAAGTAATAACAATATTCTAGCGATACTTAAGGTGCTGGCCAAAGTAGTTAGAATCCTACATACTAATTAAAGAACCGCAAAAAGGCCGTAGGAAGGCCTAAGCGTTAGTTAGTAGGTACGAAGAACGGGTAAAGTAATAACAATATTCCAGCATTACTTAAGGTGCAGGTCAAAGTAGTAAGCATCCTACAGACTAATTAAAGAACCGCAAAAAGGCCGTAGGAAGGCCTAAGCGTTAGTTAGTAGGTACGAAGAACGGGTGAAGTAATCACAATATTCTAGCGTTACTTAAGCTGCAGGTCAAAGTAGTAAGCATCCTACAGACTAATTAAAGAACCGCAAAAAGGCCGTAGGAAGGCCTAAGCGTTAGTTAGTAGGTACGAAGAACGGGTAAAGTAATAACAATATTCCAGCATTACTTAAGGTGCAGGTCAAAGTAGTAAGCATCCTACAGACTAATTAAAGAACCGCAAAAAGGCCGTAGGAAGGCCTAAGCGTTAGTTAGTAGGTACGAAGAACGGGTAAAGTAATAACAATATTCTAGCGTTACTTAAGGTGCAGGTCAAAGTAGTAAGCATCCTACAGACTAATTAAAGAACCGCAAAAAGGCCGTAGGAAGGCCTAAGCGTTAGTTAGTAGGTACGAAGAACGGGTAAAGTAATAACAATATTCTAGCGTTACTTAAGCTGCAGGTCAAAGTAGTAAGCATCCTACAGACTAATTAAAGAACCGCAAAAAGGCCGTAGGAAGGCCTAAGCGTTAGTTAGTAGGTACGAAGAACGGGTAAAGTAATAACAATATTCCAGCATTACTTAAGGTGCAGGTCAAAGTAGTAAGCATCCTACAGACTAATTAAAGAACCGCAAAAAGGCCGTAGGAAGGCCTAAGCGTTAGTTAGTAGGTACGAAGAACGGGTAAAGTAATAACAATATTCCAGCATTACTTAAGCTGCAGGTCAAAGTAGTTAGAATCCTACAGACTAATTAAAGAACCGCAAAAAGGCCGTAGGAAGGCCTAAGCGTTAGTTAGTAGGTACGAAGAACGGGTGAAGTAATCACAATATTCTAGCGTTACTTAAGCTGCAGGTCAAAGTAGTAAGCATCCTACAGACTAATTAAAGAACCGCAAAAAGGCCGTAGGAAGGCCTAAGCGTTAGTTAGTAGGTACGAAGAACGGGTAAAGTAATAACAATATTCCAGCATTACTTAAGCTGCAGGTCAAAGTAGTAAGCATCCTACAGACTAATTAAAGAACCGCAAAAAGGCCGTAGGAAGGCCTAAGCGTTAGTTAGTAGGTACGAAGAACGGGTGAAGTAATCACAATATTCTAGCGTTACTTAAGCTGCAGGTCAAAGTAGTAAGCATCCTACAGACTAATTAAAGAACCGCAAAAAGGCCGTAGGAAGGCCTAAGCGTTAGTTAGTAGGTACGAAGAACGGGTAAAGTAATAACAATATTCCAGCATTACTTAAGGTGCAGGTCAAAGTAGTAAGCATCCTACAGACTAATTAAAGAACCGCAAAAAGGCCGTAGGAAGGCCTAAGCGTTAGTTAGTAGGTACGAAGAACGGGTAAAGTAATAACAATATTCTAACATTACTTAAGGTGCAGGTCGAAGTAGTTAGAATCCTACATACTAATTAAAGAACCGCAAAAAGGCCGTAGGAAGGCCTAAGCGTTAGTTAGTAGGTACGAAGAACGGGTAAAGTAATAACAATATTCTAACATTACTTAAGGTGCAGGTCGAAGTAGTTAGAATCCTACAGACTAATTAAAGAACCGCAAAAAGGCCGTAGGAAGGCCTAAGCGTTAGTTAGTAGGTACGAAGAACGGGTAAAGTAATAACAATATTCTAACATTACTTAAGGTGCAGGTCAAAGTAGTTAGAATCCTACATACTAATTAAAGAACCGCAAAAAGGCCGTAGGAAGGCCTAAGCGTTAGTTAGTAGGTACGAAGAACGGGTAAAGTAATAACAATATTCTAACATTACTTAAGGTGCAGGTCAAAGTAGTTAGAATCCTACATACTAATTAAAGAACCGCAAAAAGGCCGTAGGAAGGCCTAAGCGTTAGTTAGTAGGTACGAAGAACGGGTAAAGTAATAACAATATTCTAACATTACTTAAGGTGCTGGCCAAAGTAGTTAGAATCCTACAGACTAATTAAAGAACCGCAAAAAGGCCGTAGGAAGGCCTAAGCGTTAGTTAGTAGGTACGAAGGACGGGTAAAGTAATAACAATATTCTAGCGATACTTAAGGTGCTGGTCGAAGTAGTTAGAATCCTACAGACTAATTAAAGAACCGCAAAAAGGCCGTAGGAAGGCCTAAGCGTTAGTTAGTAGGTACGAAGGACGGGTAAAGTAATAACAATATTCTAGCGATACTTAAGGTGCTGGTCGAAGTAGTAAGCATCCTACAGACTAATTAAAGAACCGCCAAAAGGCCGTAGGTATGCCTAAACGTTAGTAAGTAGGTACGAAGGACGGGTAAAGTAATAACAATATTCTAACATTACTTAAGGTGCAGGTCGAAGTAGTTAGAATCCTACATACTAATTAAAGAACCGCAAAAAGGCCGTAGGAAGGCCTAAGCGTTAGTTAGTAGGTACGAAGAACGGGTAAAGTAATAACAATATTCTAACATTACTTAAGGTGCAGGTCGAAGTAGTTAGAATCCTACATACTAATTAAAGAACCGCAAAAAGGCCGTAGGAAGGCCTAAGCGTTAGTTAGTAGGTACGAAGAACGGGTAAAGTAATAACAATATTCCAGCATTACTTAAGCTGCAGGTCAAAGTAGTTAGAATCCTACAGACTAATTAAAGAACCGCAAAAAGGCCGTAGGAAGGCCTAAGCGTTAGTTAGTAGGTACGAAGAACGGGTAAAGTAATAACAATATTCCAGCATTACTTAAGCTGCAGGTCAAAGTAGTAAGCATCCTACAGACTAATTAAAGAACCGCAAAAAGGCCGTAGGAAGGCCTAAGCGTTAGTTAGTAGGTACGAAGAACGGGTAAAGTAATAACAATATTCTAACATTACTTAAGGTGCAGGTCGAAGTAGTTAGAATCCTACATACTAATTAAAGAACCGCAAAAAGGCCGTAGGAAGGCCTAAGCGTTAGTTAGTAGGTACGAAGAACGGGTAAAGTAATAACAATATTCCAGCATTACTTAAGCTGCAGGTCAAAGTAGTAAGCATCCTACAGACTAATTATAGAACCGCAAAAAGGCCGTAGGAAGGCCTAAGCGTTAGTTAGTAGGTACGAAGAACGGGTAAAGTAATAACAATATTCTAACATTACTTAAGGTGCAGGTCAAAGTAGTTAGGATCCTACAGACTAATTATAGAACCACAAAAAGGCCATAGGAAGGCCTAAGCGCTGCTTATTAGGTACGAAAAACGGGTAAAGTAATAACAATATTCTAACATTACTTAAGGTGCAGGTTAAAAAGGCGGGGGAGGATATGATATAGCGTGGCAAAAGTAGCTTACTCGATGTAGACACGAGGGACAAGTGGTGTCTAGGGTCTACTTGGTGACGGACGTAACGATGCGTTAGGGCGACGAGTAATCAGGGTAAGTTCGGGGGGGGGAGGCGGTTATGTCATAGCGTGGCCAGGTCAGCTTACTCGATGTAGACAGGAGGGACAAGTGGTGTCTAGGTTCTACCTGGTGACGGATGTAACGATGTGTTAAGGTGACGAGAAATCAGGGTAGGTTCGGGGGGGGGAGGATATGTTATAGCGTGGACAGGTCAGCTTATTCGATGTAAACAGGAGTTACAAGTGGTGTCTAGGTTCGACGTAGTGACGGAAGTAACGATGTGTTCAGGTGACGAATAATCAGGGTAAGTTTGGGGGAAGGATATGTCATAGCGTGGCCAAGGTATCTTACTCGATGTAGACAGGAGGGGCAAGAGGTGTCTAGGTTCTACCTGGTGACAGACGTAACGATGTGTTAGGGCGACGAATAATCATTGCAAGTTCGGGGGGAGGGTATATCATAGCGTGGCCAGGGTGGCTTACTCGATGTAGACAGGAGGGACAAGTGGTGTCTAGGTTCTACCGGGTGACGGATGTAACGATGTGTTAAGGTGACGAGAAATCAGGGTAGGTTCGGGGGGGGGGGGGAGGATATGTCATAGCGTGGCCAGGTTATCTTACTCGATGTAGACAGGAGGGGCAAGTGGTGTCTAGGTTCGACGTAGTGACGGAAGTAAGGATGTGTTCAGGTGACGAATAATCAGGGTAAGTTTGGGGGAAGGATATGTCATAGCGTGGCCAAGGTATCTTACTCGATGTAGACAGGAGGGACAAGAGATGCCTAGGTTCTACCTGGTGACGGACGTAACGATGTGTTAAGGCGACGAATAATCAGGGTATGTTCGGGAGAGAGGATATGATATAGAGTGGCCAAGGTAGCTTACTCGATGTATACAGGAGGGACAAGTTTTGTCTAGGTTCTAAGTGGTGACGGATGTAAAGATATGTTAAGGCGACGAATAATCATGGTATATTCGGGGTGGGGGGGGAGGATATGTCATAGCCTGGCCAAGGCAGCTTACTCGATGTAGACAGGAGGCACAAGATGTGTCTAGGTTCTACCTGGTGACGGACGTAATGATGTGATAAGGCAACGATTAATCAGGGTATGTCCGCGGGGGGGGGAGGATATGATATAGCGTGGCCAAAGTAACTTACTCGATGTAGACAGGAGGGGCAAGATGTGTCTAGGTTCTACCTGGTGACGGACGTAATGATGTGATAAGGCAACGATTAATCAGGGTATGTCCGCGGGGGGGGGGGATATGTCATAGCCTGGCCAAGGCAGTTTACTCGATGTAGACAGGAGGGGCAAGATGTGTCTAGGTTCTACCTGGTGACGGACGTAATGATGTGATAAGGCAACGATTAATCAGGGTATGTCCGCGGGGGGGGGGGGGGAGGATATGATATAGCGTGGCCAAAGTAACTTACTCGATGTAGACAGGAGGCACAAGATGTGTCTAGGTTCTACCTGGTGACGGACGTAATGATGTGATAAGGCAACGATTAATCAGGGTATGTCCGCGGGGGGGGGGAGGATATGTCATAGCCTGGCCAAGGCAGCTTACTCGATGTAGACAGGAGGGGCAAGTGGTGTCTAGGTTCGACGTAGTGACGGAAGTAAGGATGTGTTCAGGTGACGAATAATCAGGGTAAGTTTGGGGGAAGGATATGTCATAGCGTGGCCAAGGTATCTTACTCGATGTAGACAGGAGGGACAAGAGATGCCTAGGTTCTACCTGGTGACGGACGTAACGATGTGTTAAGGCGACGAATAATCAGGGTATGTTCGGGAGAGAGGATATGATATAGAGTGGCCAAGGTAGCTTACTCGATGTATACAGGAGGGACAAGTTTTGTCTAGGTTCTAAGTGGTGACGGATGTAAAGATATGTTAAGGCGACGAATAATCAGGGTATATTCGGGGTGGGGGGGAGGATATGTCATAGCCTGGCCAAGGCAGCTTACTCGATGTAGACAGGAGGCACAAGATGTGTCTAGGTTCTACCTGGTGACGGACGTAATGATGTGATAAGGCAACGATTAATCAGGGTATGTCCGCGGGGGGGGGGGAGGATATGATATAGCGTGGCCAAAGTAACTTACTCGATGTAGACAGGAGGGGCAAGATGTGTCTAGGTTCTACCTGGTGACGGACGTAATGATGTGATAAGGCAACGATTAATCAGGGTATGTCCGCGAGGGGGGATATGTCATAGCCTGGCCAAGGCAGCTTACTCGATGTAGACAGGAGGGGCAAGATGTGTCTAGGTTCTACCTGGTGACGGACGTAATGATGTGATAAGGCAACGATTAATCAGGGTATGTCCGGGGGGGGAGGGAGGATATGATATAGCGTGGCCAAAGTAACTTACTCGATGTAGACAGGAGGCACAAGATGTGTCTAGGTTCTACCTGGTGACGGACGTAATGATGTGATAAGGCAACGATTAATCAGGGTATGTCCGCGGGGGGGGGGGGAGGATATGTCATAGCCTGGCCAAGGCAGCTTACTCGATGTAGACAGGAGGGGCAAGATGTGTCTAGGTTCTACCTGGTGACGGACGTAATGATGTGATAAGGCAACGATTAATCAGGGTATGTCCGCGGGGGGGGGGAGGATATGATATAGCGTGGCCAAAGTAACTTACTCGATGTAGACAGGAGGCACAAGATGTGTCTAGGTTCTACCTGATGACGGACGTAATGATGTGATAAGGCAACGATTAATCAGGGTAAGTCAGGGGGAGGATATGATATAACGTGGCCATAGTAGCTTACTCGATGTAGACAGGAGGGACAAGTGGTGTCTAGGATCTACATGGTATCGGATGTAACGATGTGTTAAGGCGACGAACAATCAGGGTATGTTCAGGGGGGGGGAGGATATGATATAGGGTGCCAAGGTAACTTACTCGATGTAGACAGGAGGGATAAGTGGTGTCTAGGTTCTACCTGGTGACGGATGTAACGATATGTTAAGGCAACAAATAATCAGGGTATATTCGGGGGGGGGGAGGATATGTCAGCCTGGCCAAGGTAGCTTACTCGATGCAGACAGGAGGGACAAGAGGTGTCTAGGTTCTACCTGGTGACGGACGCAACGATGTGATAAGGCGACGATTAATCAGGGTAAGTCAGGGGGAGGATATGATATAGCGTGGCCATAGTAGCTTACTCGATGTAGACAGGAGGGACAAGTGGTGTCAAGGTTTTACCTTATGCAGGATCTAACGATGTGTTTTATGGCGACGAATAATCAGGGTAGGTTCGGGGAAGGATATGTCATAGAGTGGCCAAGGTAGCTTACTCGATGTAGACACGAGGGACAAGATGTGTCTAAGTTCTACCTGGTGACGGACGTAACGATGTGTTAAGGCGACGAATCTTCAGGGTAAGTTCGGGGGGAGTATATGTCATAGCGTGGCCAGGGTGGCTTACTCGACGTACACAGGAGGGAAAAGATGTGTCTAGTTTCTACCTGTTGACGGATGTAACCATGTGTTAAGGTGACGAATAATCAGGGTAAGTTCGGAGGGGGGGAGGAAATGTCATAGCGAGGCCAGGGTAGCTTACTCGAAGTAGATAGGAGGGACAAGAGGTGTCTAGGTTCTACTTGGTCATGGATGCAACGATGTGTTACGGCGACGAATATTCAGGGTAAGTTCGGGGAAGGGGATATGTCATAGCGTGGCCAGGCTGGCTTACTCGACGTGGACAATAGGGACAAGAGGTGCCTACGTTCTACCTGGTGTCGGAAGTAACGATGTGTTAGGGCGATGAATAATAAGGGTAAGTTCGGGGGGGGGAATATGTCATAGCGTAGCCAGGTTATCTTACTCGATGTAGACAGGAGGGACACGTGGTGTCTAAGTTCAACCTGGTGACGGATGTAACAATGTGTTAAGGACACGAATAATCAGGGTAAGTTCGGGGGTGAGGATATGTCATAGAATGGCAAGGGGTTCTTACTCGATGTAGAAAAGAGGGACAAGAGGTGTCTAGGTTCTACCTGGTGACAGACGTAACGATGTGTTAAGGCGACGAATAATCAGGGTAAGTTCGGGGGGAGGATATGATATAGCGTGACCAAGGTAGCTTATTCGATGTAGACAGGAGGGACAAGTGGTGTCTAGGTTCTACCTAGTGACGGATGTAACGATGTGTTAAGGCAACGAATAATCAGGGTAAGTTCGGGGGGGGGATATGTCATAGCGTGGCCACGTTAGCTTACTCGATGTAGACAGGAGGGACAAGACGTGTCTAGGTTCTACTTGGTGATGGATGCAACGATGTGTTACGGTGACGAATAATCAGGGTAAGTTCGGGGGGAGGATATGATATAGCGTGACCAAGGTAGCTTACTCGATGTATACAGGAGGGACAAGTGGTGTCTAGGTTCTACCTAGTGACGGATGTAACGATGTGTTAAGGCGACAAATAATCAGGGTAAGTTCGGGGGGAGGATATGATATAGCGTGGCCAGGTTAGCTTACTCGATGTAGACAGGAGGGACAAGTGGTGTCAAGGTTTTACCTTATGCAGGATCTAACGATGTGTTTTATGGCGACGAATAATCAGGGTAGGTTCGGGGAAGGATATGTCATAGAGTGGCCAAGGTAGCTTACTCGATGTAGACACGGGGGACAAGAGGTGTCTAAGTTCTACCTGGTGACGGACGTAACGATGTGTTAAGGCGACGAATCTTCAGAGTAAGTTCGGGGGGAGTATATGTCATAGCGTGGCTAGGGTGGCTTACTCGACGTAGACAGGAGGGAAAAGATGTGTCTAGTTTCTACCTGTTGACGGATGTAACCATGTGTTAAGGTGACGAATCTTCAGAGTAAGTTCGGGGGGAGTATATGTCATAGCGTGGCTAGGGTGGCTTACTCGACGTAGACAGGAGGGAAAAGATGTGTCTAGTTTCTACCTGTTGACGGATGTAACCATGTGTTAAGGTGACGAATCTTCAGAGTAAGTTCGGGGGGAGTATATGTCATAGCGTGGCTAGGGTGGCTTACTCGACGTAGACAGGAGGGAAAAGATGTGTCTAGTTTCTACCTGTTGACGGATGTAACCATGTGTTAAGGTGACGAATCTTCAGAGTAAGTTCGGGGGGAGTATATGTCATAGCGTGGCTAGGGTGGCTTACTCGACGTAGACAGGAGGGAAAAGATGTGTCTAGTTTCTACCTGTTGACGGATGTAACCATGTGTTAAGGTGACGAATCTTCAGAGTAAGTTCGGGGGGAGTATATGTCATAGCGTGGCTAGGGTGGCTTACTCGACGTAGACAGGAGGGAAAAGATGTGTCTAGTTTCTACTTGTTGACGGATGTAACCATGTGTTAAGGTGACGAATCTTCAGAGTAAGTTCGGGGGGAGTATATGTCATAGCGTGGCTAGGGTGGCTTACTCGACGTAGACAGGAGGGAAAAGATGTGTCTAGTTTCTACCTGTTGACGGATGTAACCATGTGTTAAGGTGACGAATCTTCAGAGTAAGTTCGGGGGGAGTATATGTCATAGCGTGGCTAGGGTGGCTTACTCGACGTAGACAGGAGGGAAAAGATGTGTCTAGTTTCTACCTGTTGACGGATGTAACCATGTGTTAAGGTGACGAATCTTCAGAGTAAGTTCGGGGGGAGTATATGTCATAGCGTGGCTAGGGTGGCTTACTCGACGTAGACAGGAGGGAAAAGATGTGTCTAGTTTCTACCTGTTGACGGATGTAACCATGTGTTAAGGCGACGAATCTTCAGAGTAAGTTCGGGGGGAGTATATGTCATAGCGTGGCTAGGGTGGCTTACTCGACGTAGACAGGAGGGAAAAGATGTGTCTAGTTTCTACCTGTTGACGGATGTAACCATGTGTTAAGGTGACGAATAATCAGGGTAAGTTCGGGGGGGAGGATATGTCATAGCGTGACCAAGGTAGCTTATTCGATGTAGACAGGAGGGACAAGTGGTGTCTAGGTTCTACCTAGTGACCGATGTAACGATGTGTTCAGGCAACGAATAATCAGGGTAAGTTCGGAGGGTGGATATGATATAGCGTGGCCAAAGTAGCTTACTCGAAGTAGACAGTAGGGACAAGTGGTGTCTAGGTTATACCTGGTGACGGATGTACCGATGTGTTAAGGCGACGAATAATCAGGGTAAGTTCGGTGGGGGGAGGATATGTCACAGCGTGGCCAGGGTGGTTTACTCGAAATAGACGGGAGGGGCAAGAGGTGTCTAGGTTCTACCTGGTGACAGATGTAACGATGTGTTAAGGCGACGAATCTTCAGAGTAAGTTCGGGGGGAGTATATGTCATAGCGTGGCTAGGGTGGCTTACTCGACGTAGACAGGAGGGAAAAGATGTGTCTAGTTTCTACCTGTTGACGGATGTAACCATGTGTTAAGGTGACGAATCTTCAGAGTAAGTTCGGGGGGAGTATATGTCATAGCGTGGCTAGGGTGGCTTACTCGACGTAGACAGGAGGGAAAAGATGTGTCTAGTTTCTACCTGTTGACGGATGTAACCATGTGTTAAGGTGACGAATCTTCAGAGTAAGTTCGGGGGGAGTATGTGTCATAGCGTGGCTAGGGTGGCTTACTCGACGTAGACAGGAGGGAAAAGATGTGTCTAGTTTCTACCTGTTGACGGATGTAACCATGTGTTAAGGTGACGAATCTTCAGAGTAAGTTCGGGGGGAGTATATGTCATAGCGTGGCTAGGGTGGCTTACTCGACGTAGACAGGAGGGAAAAGATGTGTCTAGTTTCTACCTGTTGACGGATGTAACCATGTGTTAAGGTGACGAATCTTCAGAGTAAGTTCGGGGGGAGTATATGTCATAGCGTGGCTAGGGTGGCTTACTCGACGTAGACAGGAGGGAAAAGATGTGTCTAGTTTCTACCTGTTGACGGATGTAACCATGTGTTAAGGTGACGAATCTTCAGAGTAAGTTCGGGGGGAGTATATGTCATAGCGTGGCTAGGGTGGCTTACTCGACGTAGACAGGAGGGAAAAGATGTGTCTAGTTTCTACCTGTTGACGGATGTAACCATGTGTTAAGGTGACGAATCTTCAGAGTAAGTTCGGGGGGAGTATATGTCATAGCGTGGCTAGGGTGGCTTACTCGACGTAGACAGGAGGGAAAAGATGTGTCTAGTTTCTACCTGTTGACGGATGTAACCATGTGTTAAGGTGACGAATCTTCAGAGTAAGTTCGGGGGGAGTATATGTCATAGCGTGGCTAGGGTGGCTTACTCGACGTAGACAGGAGGGAAAAGATGTGTCTAGTTTCTACCTGTTGACGGATGTAACCATGTGTTAAGGTGACGAATCTTCAGAGTAAGTTCGGGGGGAGTATATGTCATAGCGTGGCTAGGGTGGCTTACTCGACGTAGACAGGAGGGAAAAGATGTGTCTAGTTTCTACCTGTTGACGGATGTAACCATGTGTTAAGGTGACGAATCTTCAGAGTAAGTTCGGGGGGAGTATATGTCATAGCGTGGCTAGGGTGGCTTACTCGACGTAGACAGGAGGGAAAAGATGTGTCTAGTTTCTACCTGTTGACGGATGTAACCATGTGTTAAGGCGACGAATCTTCAGAGTAAGTTCGGGGGGAGTATATGTCATAGCGTGGCTAGGGTGGCTTACTCGACGTAGACAGGAGGGAAAAGATGTGTCTAGTTTCTACCTGTTGACGGATGTAACCATGTGTTAAGGTGACGAATAATCAGGGTAAGTTCGGGGGGGAGGATATGATATAGCGTGGCCAAAGTAGCTTACTCGAAGTAGACAGTAGGGACAAGTGGTGTCTAGGTTATACCTGGTGACGGATGTACCGATGTGTTAAGGCGACGAATAATCAGGGTAAGTTCGGTGGGGGGAGGATATGTCACAGCGTGGCCAGGGTGGTTTACTCGAAATAGACGGGAGGGGCAAGAGGTGTCTAGGTTCTACCTGGTGACAGATGTAACGATGTGTTAAGGCGACGATTAATCATGGTAAGTTCGTGGGGAGGATATGATATAGCGTGGCCAAAGTAGCTTACTCGAAGTAGACAGTAGGGACAAGTGGTGTCTAGGTTATACCGGGTGACGGATGTACCGATGTGTTAAGGCGACGAATAATCAGGGTAAGTTCGGTGGGGGGAGGATATGTCATAGTGTGGCCAGGTTAGCTAACTCAATGTAGACAGGAGGGACAAGTGGTGCTTAGGTTCTACCTGGTGTCGGATGTAACGATGAGTTAAGGAGACGAATAATCAGGGTACGTTCGGGGGGTGGGAGGAGTGTCAGAGCGTGGCCAGGTTACTTTACTCGATGTAGACAGGAGGGGCAAGTGGTGTCTTGGTTCTACCTGGCGACGGATGTAACGATGTGTTAAGACGACGAATAATCAGGGTATGTTCGGGGAGGAGTATATGTCATAGCGTGGCAAGGGTGGTTTACTCGAAGTAGACAGGAGGGACAAGAGGTGTCTAGGTTCTACCTGGTGACAGATGTAATGATGTGTTAAGGCGACGATTAATCATGGTAAGTTCGGGGGGAGGATATGATATAGCGTGGCCAGGTTAGCTAACTCAATGTAGACAGGAGGGACAAGTGGTGCTTAGGTTCTACCTGGTGTCGGATGTAACGATGTGTTAAGGTGACGAGAAATCAGGGTAAGTTCGGTGGGGGGAGGATATGTCATAGTGTGGCCAGGTTAGCTAACTCAATGTAGACAGGAGGGACAAGTGGTGTCTAGGTTCTACCTGGTGTCGGATATAACGATGTGTTAAGGTGACGAATAATCAGGGTACGTTCGGGGGGGGATGTGTCATAGCGTGGCCAGGTTAGTTTACTCGATGTAGACAGGAGGGGCAAGTGGTGTCTAGGTTCTACCTGGCGACGGATGTAACGATGTGTTAAGACGACGAATAATCAGGGTAAGTTCGGGGGTGGGGATTTCTCATAGCGTGGTCAAGGTAGCTTACTCGATGTAAACAGGAGGGGCAAGATGTGTCTAGGTTCTACCTGGTGACGGATGTAACGATGTGTTAAGGCGACGATTAATCATGGTAAGTTCGGGTGGAGGATATTATATAGCGTGGCCAAAGTAGCTTACTCGATGTAGACAGGAGGGACAAGTGGTGTCTAGGTTATACCTGGTGACGGATGTAACGATGTGTTAAGGCAACGAATCATCAGGGTAAGTTTGGGGGTAGGATATGTCATAGCCTGGCCAAGGTAGCTTACTCGATGTAGACAGGAGGGACAAGTGGTGTCTAGGTTCTACCGGTTGACAGACTTAATGATGTGTTAAGGCAACGAATCATCAGGGTAAGTTTGGGGGTAGGATATGTCATAGCCTGGCCAAGGTAGCTTACTCGAAGTAGACAGGAGGGACAAGTGGTGTCTAGGTTCTACCTGGTGTCGGATATAACGATGTGTTAAGGCGACGAATAATAAGGGTAAGTTCGGGGGGGGGGGAGGATATGTCATAGCGTGGCCAGGTTATCTTACTCGATGTAGACAGGAGGGGCAAGTGGTTTCTAGGTTCTACCTGGTGACGGATGTAACGATGTGTTAAGGCAACGAATCATCAGGGTAAGTTTGGGGGTAGGATATGTCATAGCCTGGCCAAGGTAGCTTACTCGATGTAGACAGGAGGGACAAGTGGTGTCTAGGTTCTACCTGGTGACAGACTTAACGATGTGTTAAGGCGACGAATAATCACGGTACGATCGGGGGGGGAGGATATGTCATAGCATGGTCAGGTTAGCTTACTCGATGTAGACAGGAGGGACAAGTGGTGCTTAGATTCTACCTGGTGTCGGACGTAACGATGTGTTAAGGCGACGAAAAATCAGGGTAAGTTCGAGGGGGGGGGGAGGATATGTCATAGCGTGGCCAGGTTATCTTACTCGATGTAGACAGGGGGGGCAAGTGGTGTCTAGGTTCTACCTGGTGACGGATGTAACGATATGTTAAGGCGACGAATAATCAGGGTATATTCGGTGGGGGGAAGATATGTCACAGCCTGGCCAAGGTAGCTTACTCGATGTAGACAGGAGGCACAAGATGTGTCTAAGTTCTACCTGGTGACGGACGTAACGATGTGATAATTAATCAAGATAAGTCGGGGGGGGGGGGAAGAAATGATATAGCGTGGCCAAAGTAGCTTACTCGATGTAGACAGGAGGGACAAGTGGTGTCCAGTTTCTATCTGGTGACGGATGTAACGATGTGTTAAGGTGACGAGAAATCAGGGTAAGTTCGGGGGGAGGATATGATATAGCGTGGCCAGGTTAGCTAACTCAATGTAGACAGGAGGGACAAGTGGTGCTTAGGTTCTACCTGGTGTCGGATGTAACGATGTGTTAAGGTGACGAGAAATCAGGGTAAGTTCGGTGGGGGGAGGATATGTCATAGTGTGGCCAGGTTAGCTAACTCAATGTAGACAGGAGGGACAAGTGGTGTCTAGGTTCTACCTGGTGTCGGATATAACGATGTGTTAAGGTGACGAATAATCAGGGTACGTTCGGGGGGGGATGTGTCATAGCGTGGCCAGGTTAGTTTACTCGATGTAGACAGGAGGGGCAAGTGGTGTCTAGGTTCTACCTGGCGACGGATGTAACGATGTGTTAAGACGACGAATAATCAGGGTATGTTCGGGGGTGGGGATTTCTCATAGCGTGGTCAAGGTAGCTTACTCGATGTAAACAGGAGGGGCAAGATGTGTCTAGGTTCTACCTGGTGACGGATGTAACGATGTGTTAAGGCGACGATTAATCATGGTAAGTTCGGGTGGAGGATATTATATAGCGTGGCCAAAGTAGCTTACTCGATGTAGACAGGAGGGACAAGTGGTGTCTAGGTTATACCTGGTGACGGATGTAACGATGTGTTAAGGCAACGAATCATCAGGGTAAGTTTGGGGGTAGGATATGTCATAGCCTGGCCAAGGTAGCTTACTCGATGTAGACAGGAGGGACAAGTGGTGTCTAGGTTCTACCGGTTGACAGACTTAATGATGTGTTAAGGCAACGAATCATCAGGGTAAGTTTGGGGGTAGGATATGTCATAGCCTGGCCAAGGTAGCTTACTCGAAGTAGACAGGAGGGACAAGTGGTGTCTAGGTTCTACCTGGTGTCGGATATAACGATGTGTTAAGGCGACGAATAATAAGGGTAAGTTCGGGGGGGGGAGGATATGTCATAGCGTGGCCAGGTTATCTTACTCGATGTAGACAGGAGGGGCAAGTGGTTTCTAGGTTCTACCTGGTGACGGATGTAACGATGTGTTAAGGCAACGAATCATCAGGGTAAGTTTGGGGGTAGGATATGTCATAGCCTGGCCAAGGTAGCTTACTCGATGTAGACAGGAGGGACAAGTGGTGTCTAGGTTCTACCTGGTGACAGACTTAACGATGTGTTAAGGCGACGAATAATCACGGTACGATCGGGGGGGAGGATATGTCATAGCATGGTCAGGTTAGCTTACTCGATGTAGACAGGAGGGACAAGTGGTGCTTAGATTCTACCTGGTGTCGGACGTAACGATGTGTTAAGGCGACGAAAAATCAGGGTAAGTTCGAGGGGGGGGGGGAGGATATGTCATAGCGTGGCCAGGTTATCTTACTCGATGTAGACAGGAGGGGCAAGTGGTGTCTAGGTTCTACCTGGTGACGGATGTAACGATATGTTAAGGCGACGAATAATCAGGGTATATTCGGTGGGGGGAAGATATGTCACAGCCTGGCCAAGGTAGCTTACTCGATGTAGACAGGAGGCACAAGATGTGTCTAAGTTCTACCTGGTGACGGACGTAACGATGTGATAATTAATCAAGATAAGTCGGGGGGGGGGAAGAAATGATATAGCGTGGCCAAAGTAGCTTACTCGATGTAGACAGGAGGGACAAGTGGTGTCCAGTTTCTATCTGGTGACGGATGTAACGATGTGTTAAGGTGACGAGAAATCAGGGTAAGTTCGGAGGGGGAGGATATGTCATAGCGTGGCCAGGGTGACTTACTCGATGTAGACAGGAGGGACAAGATGTGTCTAGGTTCTACCTGGTGCCGGATGTAACGATGTGTTAAGGTGACGAGAAATCAGGGTAAATTCGGGGGAGGGGAGGATATGTCATAGCGTGGCCAGGGTGGCTTACTCGATGTAGACAGGAGGGACAAGAGGTGTCTAGGTTCTACCTGGTGACGGACGTAACGACGTGTTAAGGCGACGAATAATCAGGGTAGGTTCGGTGGGGGGAGGATATGTCATAGCGTGGCCAGGGTGGCTTACTCGAAGTAGGCAGGAGGGGCAAGAGGTGTCTAGGTTCTACCTGGTGACGGATGTAACGATGTGTTAAGGTGACGAATAATTAGGGTAAGTTCGGGGGGGAGGATATGTCATAGCGTGGCCAGGGTAGCTTACTCGAAGTAGACAGGAGGGACAAGAGGTGTCTAGGTTCTACCTGGTGACGGATGTAACGATGTGTTAAGGTGACGAATAATTAGGGTAAGTTCGGGGGGGAGGATATGTCATAGCGTGGCCAGGGTAGCTTACTCGAAGTAGACAGGAGGGACAAGAGGTGTCTAGGTTCTACCTGGTGACGGATGTAACGATGTGATAAGGTGACGAATAATCAGGGTAAGTTCGGGGGGGAGGATATGTCATAGCGTGACCAAGGTAGCTTATTCGATGTAGACAGGAGGGACAAGTGGTGTCTAGGTTCTACCTAGTGACCGATGTAACGATGTGTTCAGGCAACGAATAATCAGGGTATGTTCGGGGGGTGGATATGATATAGCGTGGCCAAAGTAGCTTACTCGAAGTAGACAGTAGGGACAAGTGGTGTCTAGGTTATACCTGGTGACGGATGTACCGATGTGTTAAGGCGACGAATAATCAGGGTAAGTTCGGTGGGGGGAGGATATGTCACAGCGTGGCCAGGGTGGTTTACTCGAAATAGACGGGAGGGGCAAGAGGTGTCTAGGTTCTACCTGGTGACAGATGTAACGATGTGTTAAGGCGACGATTAATCATGGTAAGTTCGTGGGGAGGATATGATATAGCGTGGCCAAAGTAGCTTACTCGAAGTAGACAGTAGGGACAAGTGGTGTCTAGGTTATACCGGGTGACGGATGTACCGATGTGTTAAGGCGACGAATAATCAGGGTAAGTTCGGTGGGGGGAGGATATGTCATAGTGTGGCCAGGTTAGCTAACTCAATGTAGACAGGAGGGACAAGTGGTGCTTAGGTTCTACCTGGTGTCGGATGTAACGATGAGTTAAGGAGACGAATAATCAGGGTACGTTCGGGGGGTGGGAGGAGTGTCAGAGCGTGGCCAGGTTACTTTACTCGATGTAGACAGGAGGGGCAAGTGGTGTCTTGGTTCTACCTGGCGACGGATGTAACGATGTGTTAAGACGACGAATAATCAGGGTATGTTCGGGGAGGAGTATATGTCATAGCGTGGCAAGGGTGGTTTACTCGAAGTAGACAGGAGGGACAAGAGGTGTCTAGGTTCTACCTGGTGACGGATGTAATGATGTGTTAAGGCGACGATTAATCATGGTAAGTTCGGGGGGAGGATATGATATAGCGTGGCCAGGTTAGCTAACTCAATGTAGACAGGAGGGACAAGTGGTGTCTAGGTTCTACCTGGTGTCGGATATAACGATGTGTTAAGGTGACGAATAATCAGGGTACGTTCGGAGGGGGGATGTGTCATAGCGTGGCCAGGTTAGTTTACTCGATGTAGACAGGAGGGGCAAGTGGTGTCTAGGTTCTACCTGGCGACGGATGTAACGATGTGTTAAGACGACGAATAATCAGGGTAAGTTCGGGGGTGGGGATTTCTCATAGCGTGGTCAAGGTAGCTTACTCGATGTAAACAGGAGGGGCAAGATGTGTCTAGGTTCTACCTGGTGACGGATGTAACGATGTGTTAAGGCGACGATTAATCATGGTAAGTTCGGGTGGAGGATATTATATAGCGTGGCCAAAGTAGCTTACTCGATGTAGACAGGAGGGACAAGTGGTGTCTAGGTTATACCTGGTGACGGATGTAACGATGTGTTAAGGCAACGAATCATCAGGGTAAGTTTGGGGGTAGGATATGTCATAGCCTGGCCAAGGTAGCTTACTCGATGAAGACAGGAGGGACAAGTGGTGTCTAGGTTCTACCGGTTGACAGACTTAACGATGTGTTAAGGCAACGAATCATCAGGGTAAGTTTGGGGGTAGGATATGTCATAGCCTGGCCAAGGTAGCTTACTCGAAGTAGACAGGAGGGACAAGTGGTGTCTAGGTTCTACCTGGTGTCGGATATAACGATGTGTTAAGGCGACGAATAATCAGGGTAAGTTCGGGGGGGGGGAGGATATGTCATAGCGTGGCCAGGTTATCTTACTCGATGTAGACAGGAGGGGCAAGTGGTGTCTAGGTTCTACCTGGTGACGGATGTAACGATATGTTAAGGCGACGAATAATCAGGGTATATTCGGTGGGGGGAAGATATGTCACAGCCTGGCCAAGGTAGCTTACTCGATGTAGACAGGAGGCACAAGATGTGTCTAAGTTCTACCTGGTGACGGACGTAACGATGTGATAATTAATCAAGATAAGTCGGGGGGGGGGGGAAGAAATGATATAGCGTGGCCAAAGTAGCTTACTCGATGTAGACAGGAGGGACAAGTGGTGTCCAGTTTCTATCTGGTGACGGATGTAACGATGTGTTAAGGTGACGAGAAATCAGGGTAAGTTCGGAGGGGGAGGATATGTCATAGCGTGGCCAGGGTGACTTACTCGATGTAGACAGGAGGGACAAGATGTGTCTAGGTTCTACCTGGTGCCGGATGTAACGATGTGTTAAGGTGACGAGAAATCAGGGTAAATTCGGGGGAGGGGAGGATATGTCATAGCGTGGCCAGGGTGGCTTACTCGATGTAGACAGCAGGGACAAGTGGTGTCTAGGTTATACCTGGTGACGGATGTACCGATGTGTTAAGGCGACGAATAATCAGGGTAAGTTCGGTGGGGGGAGGATATGTCACAGCGTGGCCAGGGTGGTTTACTCGAAATAGACGGGAGGGGCAAGAGGTGTCTAGGTTCTACCTGGTGACAGATGTAACGATGTGTTAAGGCGACGATTAATCATGGTAAGTTCGTGGGGAGGATATGATATAGCGTGGCCAAAGTAGCTTACTCGAAGTAGACAGTAGGGACAAGTGGTGTCTAGGTTATACCGGGTGACGGATGTACCGATGTGTTAAGGCGACGAATAATCAGGGTAAGTTCGGTGGGGGGAGGATATGTCATAGTGTGGCCAGGTTAGCTAACTCAATGTAGACAGGAGGGACAAGTGGTGCTTAGGTTCTACCTGGTGTCGGATGTAACGATGAGTTAAGGAGACGAATAATCAGGGTACGTTCGGGGGGTGGGAGGAGTGTCAGAGCGTGGCCAGGTTACTTTACTCGATGTAGACAGGAGGGGCAAGTGGTGTCTTGGTTCTACCTGGCGACGGATGTAACGATGTGTTAAGACGACGAATAATCAGGGTATGTTCGGGGAGGAGTATATGTCATAGCGTGGCAAGGGTGGTTTACTCGAAGTAGACAGGAGGGACAAGAGGTGTCTAGGTTCTACCTGGTGACGGATGTAATGATGTGTTAAGGCGACGATTAATCATGGTAAGTTCGGGGGGAGGATATGATATAGCGTGGCCAGGTTAGCTAACTCAATGTAGACAGGAGGGACAAGTGGTGTCTAGGTTCTACCTGGTGTCGGATATAACGATGTGTTAAGGTGACGAATAATCAGGGTACGTTCGGGGGGGGGGATGTGTCATAGCGTGGCCAGGTTAGTTTACTCGATGTAGACAGGAGGGGCAAGTGGTGTCTAGGTTCTACCTGGCGACGGATGTAACGATGTGTTAAGACGACGAATAATCAGGGTAAGTTCGGGGGTGGGGATTTCTCATAGCGTGGTCAAGGTAGCTTACTCGATGTAAACAGGAGGGGCAAGATGTGTCTAGGTTCTACCTGGTGACGGATGTAACGATGTGTTAAGGCGACGATTAATCATGGTAAGTTCGGGTGGAGGATATTATATAGCGTGGCCAAAGTAGCTTACTCGATGTAGACAGGAGGGACAAGTGGTGTCTAGGTTATACCTGGTGACGGATGTAACGATGTGTTAAGGCAACGAATCATCAGGGTAAGTTTGGGGGTAGGATATGTCATAGCCTGGCCAAGGTAGCTTACTCGATGTAGACAGGAGGGACAAGTGGTGTCTAGGTTCTACCGGTTGACAGACTTAACGATGTGTTAAGGCAACGAATCATCAGGGTAAGTTTGGGGGTAGGATATGTCATAGCCTGGCCAAGGTAGCTTACTCGAAGTAGACAGGAGGGACAAGTGGTGTCTAGGTTCTACCTGGTGTCGGATATAACGATGTGTTAAGGCGACGAATAATCAGGGTAAGTTCGGGGGGGGGGGGAGGATATGTCATAGCGTGGCCAGGTTATCTTACTCGATGTAGACAGGAGGGGCAAGTGGTTTCTAGGTTCTACCTGGTGACGGATGTAACGATGTGTTAAGGCAACGAATCATCAGGGTAAGTTTGGGGGTAGGATATGTCATAGCCTGGCCAAGGTAGCTTACTCGATGTAGACAGGAGGGACAAGTGGTGTCTAGGTTCTACCTGGTGACAGACTTAACGATGTGTTAAGGCGACGAATAATCACGGTACGATCGGGGGGGAGGATATGTCATAGCATGGTCAGGTTAGCTTACTCGATGTAGACAGGAGGGACAAGTGGTGCTTAGATTCTACCTGGTGTCGGACGTAACGATGTGTTAAGGCGACGAAAAATCAGGGTAAGTTCGAGGGGGGGGAGGATATGTCATAGCGTGGCCAGGTTATCTTACTCGATGTAGACAGGAGGGGCAAGTGGTGTCTAGGTTCTACCTGGTGACGGATGTAACGATATGTTAAGGCGACGAATAATCAGGGTATATTCGGTGGGGGGAAGATATGTCACAGCCTGGCCAAGGTAGCTTACTCGATGTAGACAGGAGGCACAAGATGTGTCTAAGTTCTACCTGGTGACGGACGTAACGATGTGATAATTAATCAAGATAAGTCGGGGGGGGGGGGAAGAAATGATATAGCGTGGCCAAAGTAGCTTACTCGATGTAGACAGGAGGGACAAGTGGTGTCCAGTTTCTATCTGGTGACGGATGTAACGATGTGTTAAGGTGACGAGAAATCAGGGTAAGTTCGGAGGGGGAGGATATGTCATAGCGTGGCCAGGGTGACTTACTCGATGTAGACAGGAGGGACAAGAGGTGTCTAGGTTCTACCTGGTGCCGGATGTAACGATGTGTTAAGGTGACGAGAAATCAGGGTAAATTCGGGGGAGGGGAGGATATGTCATAGCGTGGCCAGGGTGGCTTACTCGATGTAGACAGGAGGGACAAGAGGTGTCTAGGTTCTACCTGGTGACGGACGTAACGATGTGTTAAGGCGACGAATAATCAGGGTAGGTTCGGTGGGGGGAGGATATGTCATAGCGTGGCCAGGGTGGCTTACTCGAAGTAGGCAGGAGGGGCAAGAGGTGTCTAGGTTCTACCTGGTGACGGATGTAACGATGTGTTAAGGTGACGAATAATTAGGGTAAGTTCGGGGGGGAGGATATGTCATAGCGTGGCCAGGGTAGCTTACTCGAAGTAGACAGGAGGGACAAGAGGTGTCTAGGTTCTACCTGGTGACGGATGTAACGATGTGTTAAGGTGACGAATAATTAGGGTAAGTTCGGGGGGGAGGATATGTCATAGCGTGGCCAGGGTAGCTTACTCGAAGTAGACAGGAGGGACAAGAGGTGTCTAGGTTCTACCTGGTGACGGATGTAACGATGTGTTAAGGTGACGAATAATCAGGGTAAGTTCGGTGGGGGGAGGATATGTCATAGCGTGGCCAGGGTAGCTTACTCGAAGTAGACAGGAGGGACAAGAGGTGTCTAGGTTCTACCTGGTGACGGATGTAACGATGTGTTAAGGCGACGAATAATCAGGGTAAGTTCGGTGGGGGGAGGATATGTCATAGCGTGGCCAGGGTGGCTTACTCGAAGTAGACAGGAGGGACAAGAGGTGTCTAGGTTCTACCTGGTGACGGATGTAACGATGTGTTAAGGGGTGGAATAATCAGGGTAAGTGCGGGTTATAAATATGGACCATTAGCAAGACTTATAGACAAGCATCGGAATCGCAGAAAGTTATTCCTCGGTACGGTAATAGGGATAAACTGCAGCAAGGGAAGAACATAAAGCTAACGGGTGGTGGGAACAGTATGGAACCAATGTTCGCGTGGGCATGCTGCTCCTCTAGTAACCTTTTACCGGCACTTACCACAATGTTCGCGTGGGCATGCTGCTCCTCTAGTAACCTTTTACCGGCACTTACCACAATGTTCGCGTGGGCATGCTGCTCCTCTAGTAACCTTTTACCGGCACTTACCACAACGTTTTTTATATTTAAAGTTATCTAGTTTTTACCAGACCATTTCATACGGAGCTATTCAACGTTAATATAGAGAGAAAAATGGCGCCGTCGCAACGAGAGATAAAAACAAGGACAAGCCTGTAAGAATGTACTGAGCGGTTTGGTGGTTACTACCACGCCTCTAAGGTCAAGGCGCTGATCTAGTTCAGCACGCACAAGGTTACACCTACAATTACGGCCAAGGGTGCAGAAAGGCGAAGCTCGGTAGAAACGGCCGACATTTCAGTAACAAAGTTAATGAAGTTGAAGAAAACTGAAGAGAACTTATGTGTAGAAACCAATATCTGCCTGTCGTAGAGCCATCATACACTTGATGTACCCTACCTCAACGTTAGGGACGCTGTATCAGTCACTTCTAAAAATTAACAGAACCTGTTTCAAGGAGACATTCATTATTGACCGTCATTTGTAATCGGTGTAATAACAAGAAACATTATTCTATTTAAAGTCATTCTATTGAGGAACCATTACTTTGCACATTAAAATATTTTCAAAGAATGTATTAATTCATTATTAAATTTAATGAAATAATTTTAGTTGTATATGTGAGAAAAACTATTCACAAAAGGGGAAAGGTATGCAATATAGGCTAGTTATTTCGTCCCATATAACTAAATATAAGTGATAACATATTTCATAAAACAGCTGATTTTGTGTTATAGGTTATGTGGAAGGACAACTATTTAACATAGGTTATGTTACTTTATTTATTTTAATTGTAATTATTAAATAAAAAGTAAATCAAATAAAATTTTTCTTTGTTCTACCAAGTGGGATGATTTTAAAAAATTGTGTTACCATTACTTGTTTATATGTTATAACATTATATTTGTAGTGTGGGGTGAAAGACAAACTTGTTATTGATTTTTGAAGTGTAAACTCCAATTGACAAGTAAGGTAAAATGTAGAGTTACTATTATAAAACATTAATTTCTATAGCTTTGATCTTATTCTTGAACTTGAGATACTGACCATAGCCTTTACTCAATTCAGACTAGCAAATTCCGGAGCAGAATTGTTGAGTAAAAGGTCCTAAAACCACTTAATGAAGTAGCCATGGCTAGACAGTTCTGAGCAGCGTAACGGATAACGGTCACGGCAATAAATCAAGTGCCATCGTGGGAGTGGGTGTCATTGTCTTATTAAACTCATCTCGCCCAAGTAACGGCCGTAACTGACCCTGACTGCTTCTGGTGGATAGGCCTCGTATTACAGTTTTATTTCTTACTGGCCATTTCAGTGGTACCAATTTATTCAGTTTTCAGTTCCTTCTATTAATTCACTCTCTCCTTATATATATTGTTCAATTTTTCAATCGTTAATAAAATACTATTTATTCGTCCATTCCAGTTCAAATAATTTTGTTTAAACTTGTAATGGATGACACTTGGTGTAGACAGTTTTTTCAAATATTTATTCATTACTTAAATTTGATTAATTAACTTTAGTCTTATATGGGATAAAAACTTTTCGCAAAAGGGCAATATAGTTTTTTCGCCCCAATTGTCATAAAATAATTGATTACATACGATTTCATAACACAGCTGATTTTACGTTTTAGGTTATGTTACTTTATTTATATTATAATTTTTTATTTATATTCCTACTTGTTTTTGCTGCAGGGAATTTATTCGTTATTACAATTTACGTGGAAGCTGAAGTTAAAAGTCGACAGTAATTTAATTACGAAAACACTCACTTCAAGTACAGTATATTAAAAAAAATACGAAACTGAAAAAACTGTAATATATACTAAAACATCTTTTGTTTTAATTGAAATTTTCACGAGGTAATTTGCTTTAGAAAAATAATACATGTTTAATTTTTATTAATTTGTCTATATACTTTATAAATTGTTTTCAGAGTTCAATTTTTCAGCAGTATTCTCACTCATGTTTTCTAGGATAACCATTTTTATTACACCAATAAGTATATTTTCCGGTTTTTGTTTTTTTTTTCAAGTATTTCAGTTACAGTTGTGGGGAAGGTTTAAAGTCTCTTTATGACCCTAATATAAAGTAGGCCCTCTTTAGGTTCCCGACCTTGAATACATCTGCATGCGCCCTACCATAATCCTAATTGCCCCTATGGTAGCTTAAGGAGATGCGTCCTACCATAATCCTAATCTTGCCCCTATTGTAGCGTAAGGAGATGCGTCCTCCCATAATCCTAATCCTGCCCATATGGTAGCGTAAGGAGATGCGTCCTACCATAATCCTAATCCTGCATCTATGGTAGCGTAAGGAGACGCGTCCTACTATAATCCTAATTTTGCCCCTATGGTAGCGTAAGAAGATGCGTCCTACCATAATCCTAATCCTGCCCCTATGGTAGCGTAAGGAGATGCGTCCTACCATAATCCTAATCCTGCCCCTATGGTAGCGTAAGGAGATGCGTCCTACCATAATCCTAATCCTGCATCTATGGTAGCGTAAGGAGATGCGTCCTACCATAATCCTAATCCTGCCCCTATGGTAGCGTAAGGAGATGCGCCCTACCATAATCCTAATCTTGCCCCTATTGTAGCGTAAGGAGATGCGCCCTACCATAATCCTAATCCTGCCCCTATGGTAGCGTAAGGAGATGCCTCCTACCATAATCCTAATCCTGCCCCTATGGTAGCGTAAGGAGATGCGCCCTACCATAATCCTAATCCTGCCCCTATGGTAGCGTAAGGAGATGCGTCCTACCATAATCCTAATCCTGGCCCTATAGTAGCGTAAGGAGATGCGCCCTACCATAATCCTAATCCTGCCCCTATGGTAGCGTAAGGAGATGCCTCCTACCATAATCCTGCCCCTATGGTAGCGTAAGAAGATGCGCCCTACCATAATCCTAATCCTGCCCCTATGGTAGCGTAAGGAGATGCGTCCTACCATAATCCTAATCCTGCCCCTATGGTAGCGTAAGGAGATGCGCCCTACCATAATCCTAATCCTGCCCCTTAGCGTAAGGAGATGCGCCCTACCATAATCCTAATCCTGCCCCTATGGTAGCGTAAGAAGATGCCTCCTACCATAATCCTAATCCTGCCCCTATGGTAGCGTAAGGAGATGCGTCCTACCATAATCCTAATCCTGCCCCTATGGTAGGAGATGCGTCCTACCATAATCCTAATCCTGCCCCTATGGTAGCGTAAGGAGAAGCGCCTTACAATAATCCTAATCCTGCCCCAATGGTAGAGTAAGAAGATGCGTCCTACCATAATCCTAATCCTGCCCCTATGGTAGCGTAAGGAGATGCGTCCTACCATAATCCTAACCCTGTCCCTATGTTAGCGTAAGGAGATGCGTCCTACCATAATCCTAATCCTGCCCCTATGATAGCGTAAGGAGATGCGTCCTACCATAATCCTAACCCTGTCCCTATGGTAGCGTAAAGAGATGCGGCCTACCATAATCCTAATCCTGGCCCTATGGTAGCGTAAGGAGATGCGTCCTACCATAATCCTAATCCTGGCCCTATGGTAGCGTAAGGAGATGCGTCCTACCATAATCCTAATCCTGCCCCTATGGTAGCGTAAGGAGATGCGTCCTACCATAATCCTAATCCTGGCCCTATGGTAGCGTAAGGAGATGCGTCCTACCATAATCCTAATCCTGGCCCTATGGTAGCGTAAGGAGATGCGTCCTACCATAATCCTAATCCTGGCCCTATGGTAGCGTAAGGAGATGCGTCCTACCATAATCCTAATCCTGGCCCTATGGTAGCGTAAGGAGATGCGTCCTACCATAATCCTAATCCTGGCCCTATGGTAGCGTAAGGAGATGCGTCCTACCATAATCCTAATCCTGCCCCTATGGTAGCGTAAGGAGATGCGTCCTACCATAATCCTAATCATGCCCCTATGATAGCGTAAGGAGATGCGTCCTACCATAATCCTAATCCTGTCCCTATGGTAGCGTAAGGAGATGCGTCCTACCATAATCCTAATCCTGCCCCTATGATAGCGTAAGGAGATAATGGTGACTCTGGCTTACCGCCTTCAAACTATAAACAAAAGCTTTTGTTAATCTTGGCGAGTAGAATATTCACCTTTTACTGTAAATTCTGCGAACTAAGTAATATCAGCTATCATGTTAGAAAAATATTGTAAAATCGTTATTTATTTGTTCGTTACCATCTTTATATTTAGAAAAAAACCTACTTTCAAGACTAACGCGCTATCTGGTAACAATATTTGCAGTCACAAGTAAGATAAAGAGAAAGAAAGAGTGACAAAAATGCGAGAGAGAGGGAGAGAAGGGGGGTGAGAGATTAACAGATAAAGAGAGAGAGAGACAGACAGACATATAAAGAGAGACAAACAGACAGATGAAGAAGAAACGTGTGCTCTAATAGAAACACAAATGACCGCGTCAGAAAAAATAATGTAGAGCAAAATGATAGATAGAAGTTTTAAATAAAATTTAAGAAATACAAAAACCTTGAAGAAAACCTTTAGAAAGAACAACAAATTTCGTGCAGCGTTTAATGGTTCAGTGTACATATTGTATCTGGCCTTGTTGCAACACACGGCGCGGTGTGCAATACTGGAACTGAGGAATGTTGGATCCGTTAGCACAAGTGACCTTTGTGAACCGACCTTCACCCCAGCCGCTGTGCTTCCTTTGTGCATCATCACTTATATGTTTAGAAATTAGATCTTGGTTCTTTCTTTAGCCACGCTTTATCTCTTTCAAGTATCTTTTTGCACACTTTAATGGAGCCGTTTGAACTCTACAAGATATATCGATCCAAATACATTTCCAATACCCTTTTCTCAAGTGTAATTAAGACTTTGTGGAATCTCTTTGTGTTTTTTTTATTGTTTTATCTGTTACAACGCTTTTTTTCAATTTACAAAACAATATTCTGTATAAGGGCATTATTTATAATTAATATTTACTTTCGATATTAATAAGTTAGGAGGAATATATAGATAAAATCGATGGAGGAGGGCGTTTTTGGAGTTGCGTTATATCGTTGTCCTTTTAGCGATACATAAACAATAACACAAGTTATAACTGCTCTATACAAACACATGTTAACAAATAACTGCTAACTAAAAACCTCACAAGAGCTGATCTCTGCACAGGAGGACCTTTTACTCTTTTGAAAGACACAGAGAGATAAAGAGAGATACAAGCAAGAGACAACTAAGCAAACACACAAAAAAGTGAATCGGAGAAAGAAAGAAAGACAGAGGAAAAAATGAGAGAGAGAGAGCAGGGGAAAAAAGAGATGAAATATAAAGTGAAAAGAGACACACATATAGATAAATAAAAAGACAGACAAACAGACAGATGAAGAGAGAGAGAGAGAGAAGAAAAGAAAAACCGAACAGGGAGAAAGAGTGAAAGAGGGCAGACAAACAGAGAGAGAAAACTTCACAGAGAGACGCAAAAAGAGAAACAAAAAGAGAGAGAAGAAGGAAGAGGGAAACAAGAGAAAGGAAGAGATGGTGTCGCGTCAGATGTGCCCGACACTTGTGCCCAGCGACATTTGTGACCACATTGGTTCAAGGGGTGAGGGGAAGATACACTGGAAATCCCAACCCTCACCCTGACACGCTGCTAAGCCGAATGCCCCAGTCACTTGACACTTTCTCCTGGATGTTCAAAGGTAAACTCAAAAAAGTGTTTTGGCGCTATCAAGAGCCGAGACGGTGAGGTATTGAGTGAAACCGATCATCAATGTGGAGCTCCAGATGTTGCAAGGCTGGAGGCGAAGAAAACTGTTCAAAAAGCGAAGAAGAGGGCTCGAGATGAAGATACATCTATTTCGAAAATATATAATGAAGAATTAGGCAAACTTCACAATAAAGGATATGAATTTGTCACGGAGATGCCATCTCAACGTGCGGCGAAGAGAGATCTCCATCGTCAACGGTACAAATCTCAAGGAAACCAAACAGAGCCCGAAACACGCGAAGACATCATCCTTGATAAAGAGATATTGAAAATGAAAGATGACAGCAGTTTTCTTCTCGCTGACGACAACGCTGGTGAAAGAATTTTAGTGTTCTGTGGAAACAGAGGAAGGGAGGGACTGTAATTCCAAAAAGAGTTTTTTATAGATGGAACGTTCAAGAGCTCAAGCAAGCAGTTTTCGCAGATATATTCAATCCACGCCGATTTTGTAAGTTCGCCAGAAGAAACAAATGCATATCCTGTGGCGTTTGCACTGTTGCCGAATAAAAAGAAAGAGACATACATTAGGCTGTTTCAAATTATACGTGAAGTTATACCTAGCTGGTCGCCAAGAACTTTCAACGTTGATTTCGAAATAGCAGAGATATCAGCGTTAAAAGAGGTGTTCTTTTTGGTTGTGGTAAAGAGGTGTTATTTCCACATGAAGAACTGTCTGTGGAGAAGAGTGCAGGAGGTAGGTCTCACGCGCGACTACAAAGACAATGACCAAGTACGCCTTCACATTCAAATGTGTGCAGCTCTTGTCTTGCATTCCTTAAACCTAAGGATGTTAGTGACGGTTGGTTGGAGATCTACTCTCAGGCTCCAGAAAATGCAAAACTAACTGAGTTTTTTTATTATTTCATAGAAACATGGCTGGAAAATAATGACTACCCTATTGAACTATGGAACTGCCACAACAGACGTCATAGAACAACTAGTGCTGTTGAAGGATGGAACAACAGACTGAACAACACCCTTCGGAAAACAAATCCTAGAATCAAAGAATTGATTAGCTGTTTGAAATCTGAAGCGGAAAATGCAGCCCGCGCATACATGACGCTACAGTTGAACCTTGGAGGGAAAAGGAGAAAATCCACTTATATAAGACTGGATAAGGGCATTAACAAAACATTCAAGACTTATGAACAAAATGGTGACATAAGAACATTTCTTTTAACAATGTCCTACTTACAAAATTATAGACTGAGCTCAAACTGGATAATGATAAAAGTAATGACCATATTTGTAAATAGTACGAAATTCATTTAAAAAAACAAAACAAAAATACAAAAAAAATAAATTGACATGTTAAACTATGATATAAAAAAAACAAATATAAAAATGACGAAGCTTATAGCTGATTTTAAACACGCCTAAATGATAGAAAACTGACTTGTGTTTCTAAGTAATGGTGAAACTTCTTTTCTATCACTTAGCCAGTCCAAAGCCTGGGCAAAGTGTGATGGGAATCAGAGAGGCTATAATCATACCTAATGCAGGAAATAATGTGGGTCTCCCAATCCATGGTATATTTGGGGTAGCTTGGTCACAACTGTCGCATATTTCATCATGGTCACAAGTGTCGCTGGGCACATCTGTCGTATATTCGGAAGAGATATAGAGAGAAAGACAGACAGAGACAGAAAGAGAGAAAGGAAACGAGAGAAAAAGAAACTTAACGGAGAGATAGGCCAAGGGGAGATTGACAGAGAGAGAAATATTAAGAGAAAACTGTGCAGACAAGTAAAAGAGAGAAATAGATAGACATACTAAATGATGAGCAACAAAGAAAAAGAGAGGGAATATCGAGAGAGAAAGTGAAAAATATGGGTGAGAGAGATTGACAGATAAAGAGAGAAAGAGAGAGATACAAACAGACAAACAAAAAGAGACACATGAAGAGAGAGAGAAAGAAAGAAAAAGAAACGGAAGGAAGAGAGAGAGACAAGCACACAAACAGAAAGAGAAAAATGATAGAGAAAATGATAAAAAGAGAAAAATGAAACAGAGCGATGCATTAAAATAATGAGAAACAGAAAGAAAGAGAGAGAGAGAGAGAGAGACACACACACACACACACACACACACACAAAAGAGACAGGCAGAGAAACGAGGATAGAGAGCGCTTCAATCATACAGAACTGCAATCTATATTGTCATTAGAATATTATAGAGGACCCCCTCCGTAAACACTACACTACATAGATCCGTTTCAAACCGCAGCGATGTTTATGCTTTCATTCAAGTTAAATAGTTCATTAGGCGTCCGACTAAATGCAACTAACTGTTATGCTAAAGTAACTCAGTTAAAAGGATTTACTTTGATGTTGGGGAAAGCATACAGCGACCATTCACCTACAAAGCGGCCAATTAGAGGTGCTCATAATAAGCTGCTAATTACTTTACGGACAAAGTAAAAGTGGGGTCACTTCCAGCTGCGAATGTGCTGAGCATATACCCACAAAAATTGCCACGTCGTTTAAGGATAGATTAAGACTTTATGTTTAATGCGGACACTCGAACTACACTGATGGACTTTTGCCACGAAAAATGCTTACAGCGAAATAATAGCAATGGAGGGTAAGTGGTAAATTTGATAAGCGAAAAAAATACAAACCAAACTCCCGTCGTCAATCCAGGTCATCCCTGCCTAAACTCTTTGCTAATAACTTTCAAGTTTATGTATTTTCCTTGTTAAATTGAGTAAAAAAAAGGGTTTCCCACTTTGCCTTTAACTGTCATGGTGATAAGTTCGATTTAATCTTCATTAGCGTGTGTTTAGTGAATATGGAGGAGACTTCTACTTATAAGAGGAAACATGTGGTGGATTATCTCCGCTATGCGTGCCGAAAGCACTGGGAAAGGTGTGAACTACCTGACGAACCGTCCTTACGTGTCAAAATACAAATTTGCAAGGCAAAAAAAGAACAAGAGAAGAGTCTACCCCCATATCCCGAAGAAACAGGCGCAGAAGATATGGCTCTGTCACAGACATCCCATTCATCTCCTTCTATTAAGAGAACACTGCAAATAGCTAGAAGTGACGCTACTCAGTTCAGTTACTCGAAAGGAGTCAGTTTGTAAGAGCTTTTCAATTCCTTCCATTACTTCACACTCTCCTTATATTGGTCTATATCTTGTTCATATTTTCAATCGTTAATAAAATACTTTTTATTCATCCGCACAGATTCAAATACATTTTTTTAAAATTGTAGCAGAAGACACGTTATATAAATACAGTTTTTCATTAATATTAATGCTTTAAATTAATTTATTTATTTTGGTTTTATATAGGAGATGAACTTTTCACAAAAGGGGAAAGATATGCAATACAGTTATTTCTTCCCAATTACCTTGAAGTAAGTGATAACATGATTTCATAATACAGCTGATTTTATGTTACAGGTTATGTAGTAGAAAAGCTGTTTCAATTCATAATTATGTTACTTTATTTATATTAATTGTAATTATTTAATAAAAAAGTAACTAAAATAAAATTTGTCTACCTAACTAGGAATTGACTTTGTACAAATATTATTTCTGTTATTGTTAATAACCAGCCTAATCAAGGAAAACAAGGATCTATATTTGCATAGTGGTGGAGAGGGTTTTGGGAGCGGACTTGAATCAGTCATTAGTTGCTCTAAATATAAGCACTTATTTAAACAAGCCTCATCTGTTCCTGACACTTAACTACGAGTAAGGTCTTTTCACGGCAACTACTGTATTACTTATAAAAGCAGGAATTCTCCAAACTAGGTCAGAATCATAAAGAGACTATATGTTTAGTAAAAGTGTCTTCTACTTCTTTAGACGCTTTTTTCATTTTGCCATTCGCGCTTTTGGGCCCTTTCCCCTCTATGCTCCCCTGGAATAGTCCTTAACTTTCTCCTTTCCCCATGTGTACCAAATATTACGGTTTTCGTTTTTTTACTGTCAGTATAAACGTCTTTCTTTAGCTCTCCGTGTGTACAAATACAAATAAGAATTTCTGACCTCTTGAAATAAAAGTAAATATAGTTTGTTCAATATTCAGGGATAAACCGCATTGTCTTTCAAAGCTCTTGAGCGAATAGGAAATTCTGAAGACCTAACCTCGATGATATAAATATCCAAACCTGCATCTTCACGAAGTATCCGCCAGACACAAGCATCACTTTATCGACCCCAAACAGGACTCATGGCTACAGGCGGAATAAGTTATTGGGAGTCCCCTTGCCTTCACAAAATGTTTTTTAAAAAACAATTCCTGCTTGGGTCAACAAAAATAAATTTTATTTTAGCTAAATTTTATCAAATAATTGCATTTAATAGCCTATTAATACAGCTATTAGTTAGAACAGCTTATCTACAACATAACCTATAACACTAAATCAGGCGTTTTATGAAATCATATATTATGCCTTATTTTACGCCGAGTGGGACGAAATAACTGTATTCCCTATATTACCCCTTTTGTGCAAATTTTTTTTCATATAAAACTAAATTTAATTCATTAAATTGAATTAATATTTGAATGAACTGTATTAACTTCAATTGTCATCCACTTCAAGTATTAAAAAATATTTTTGAACTAGAGTGGATGAATAAAATGTATCTTAATAACGATTTAAAATTTGAATAAGATACTGTATATATACGGAGAGTATGAACTGTCAAGAAACAAACTCGCGGATTCAATAAATATTAAATTTCCACGTAAACACATACACACTACTACACATAACTAAGCCATCGCTTACAAGTCGACCACTTACGTGAGCTGTATTTCTGTCTCGCCTAGAGCAGCGGAACCGATGTGCACTCTGTCAGAATGCTTTACGACCCCGTCAAACTTGTAAAATGATTTACGGGAAGTTATATTTATATATATCCTGTATAAATATTCAACCGTTAATAAAATACTTCTTATTCATCTACTCAAGTTGAAATGCTTATTTTAAAACCTTTAATGGATGACACTTAAAGTTAATACAGTTTTTCAAATATCAATCAATTAATTCATTCATTTTATTGAATTAATTTTAGTTTTATATGGGAGAAAAACTTTCACAAAAGGGGCAAGGTATGCAATATAGATATTTCGTTCCATTTAGCTTAAAATAAAATATAACATAGGATTTCATTAGCCAATAATTTTGTGTTATAAAATATGTGTTTAAACGCAAATGTTATGTTACTTTTTTTTATATTAATTGTAATTATGAATTAAAAAGTAACTAACATAAAGTTTTTATCTTTTGACCTAAGTAGGAATTGACTTTGGAAATGTTTGTTTATATTACTGGTTTTAAATTGGATTTCATTACACAATAACAATTTCATATAATTTCGAATTATTTTTCCAAAGATATTGTAACTAAAATAAAAAAGTGTATGTTAAATGTACATAATTATAAATTGATGAAAATATAAATATATTTTTAAAACACAAATTCGCGCTCCCACTCTCACTGACATACTAATATTCAACCTAAGACTGAGGATGGCGACTAAGTCTTCGAAACCATCTGAATAAAGTAAATTGTTTTGTGGGAATTTCTGGCATTCTATTCCATAACATTTGCCTAAAGCCATTTCACAGCCAAGCTTTTATTTTATTTACCTAAGGTCAGGTTAATAAAATGTCGGAAACTTGTTTGCCTCCGACACATTCAAGTGACAAATATGCGGCATTTTTGCTGTATATTCCAGCAGAATATCAAGCTTAGAGAGACCCGTGCCCAGCGAGGCGTCAAAACGAACAGTGGCTGTGTTCCCACGGCCTTCTGCAGCTAGTTCAATGAATATTTTCGCAGCTGGGAAGCATTTCGCTAATTAACATTTACATCGAACCTTGACGAAGGGAATGCGATCTCATAAGAGTGATCCTTGCCCTCGACAAAGTAACCGAACGAAAATGTCAACCTTCTGATGTTTCGATCGCCGACAAAGTTTACATTTACGGGGGGGGGGGCAGGGGTTTGAGGGTATGGCATGTATAATTATAGACCCGAAAACGGCCTCGGCATATCCATACTTGAACGACATAGTTTTTACTTTCTTAGATTCAAACACCTTAAAAAACATACAAAAAACTTTTTTGAAGTAAATCCTACTTAGGTGAACAAGAAAATTTTTATTTTAGTTAGTTTTTATTAAATAATTACAATTAATATAAATATTTGTATACAAATGTCAGAACCGCATTATTAAGTAGCAACACAAGTAGCAACATCGAAATTAATTAATTATTAAATTTAGTAAATGAATAATTGTTTGAAAAACTATATTAACATCAAGTGCCATCCACTACAAGTTTAAGACACCCTTGTATACTAGTTCCTATCTTGTCAAAAAAAACACTACTTACTGATTTATTTAGCAGGCCCCTTTTTTTGCTAGGTCAGGGCATTTTCAATGCTGTGAATTACTGACAAAACTGTTGTTCAGGTGTGTTGTGTAGGTGTGAGTCTGTGGTGTATTTCTGTTCTGTGGTGTATTTCTGTTCTGTGGTGTGTTATTGTTCATAGAGTAGTTGTTAATTATGTGCTCAAATATAGTGTTTGATTGGGAGTGTGTTTTGTCATTTAGAATGTGTTGTGGATAGTATTTATGGTGTTTATATATCTCATAGTTATCTACTGTGTTGAGTTTGTTGCTTTTTTTGATGTAATGTAGAAATTTTAGATTGGTGTCTATGTCAGTCTGTGAGTGTAGTGTGTTTCGTATGTGTATGACGTAATTTGATGTGGGTTGTGTCTTTCTTATCTGTTTTACGTGTTCTTCGTATCTTGTGGTAATTGTTCTCCCTGTTTGTCCTATGTAAAAGCTGGGACAGTTGTTGAATGTAACCTTGTATACGCCTGCCCTGTAGTTTTTATTCTGGTGTGTTTTTGAACTGTGTAGGCGTTTTTTATTTGTGTTGGATGTTGTAAATGCTACTTTGTATTTATGTTTGCGGGACGAGGAAGCTATTTTTTGTGATGTGTTGTCGTGATGTGTAAGTGTTATATATTTTTGTGTTTGTGTGTTATTGTTTTTTTTTATTCTGTTATGTGTACGTTGTTTTCAAGTATTATGTTGTCTATCAAGGTGTATTTGTATCCGTTTTTATAGGCTGTGTTTTATTGTGTTTAGTTTGTTTATTTTGTCTTCGTTGTTAATGGGTATGTTGATTAATCTGTGTATCATGGAGTGGAGGGCAACATGTTTGTGTTGTGTGGGGTGATTGGACTTGTATATAACTCTGTCTGTGGTGGTGGGTTTCCTATATATTTTGAATGTGTGTTTGTTGTTTTGTTTTGTTATTATTAGGTCTAGGAAGTGGATTTTATTCTGTGGTTCTGTTTCCAGTGCGAAGTTTATGTTATTGTGTAATTTTTTTATGTAATTGTGAAAGGTGTTTATCTGTCTTTTGTTGCCGTTGTGTAGGGTGAGGATATAATCTACACATCTATACCAATATATTATTTTGAGGGCCTGTTTGTTGTTGTTTATGATGTTTTTGTTCTAAATTGTGTATGAATATTTCTGACAATATGTTTGAAATGGGGATCCCATGGGTAAGCCTTTGTTTTGTGTTTAGTATTTGCCGTTGTATGTGAAGTAATTCTCTGAGAACTGATTGTTTCTGTTAGTGCTATTATTTCTTTGGTTGTGTTGTGTGGTGTGTTGTTTTTATTAACATATGTTTGAGTATGTTTATTGTTTCTTTGACTGGTGATGTCGAATGATGCTAGTGTAGAGTTATGTGCTATGTGTGTTTTTTATTTTTTGTGTATTGTCTATGTGGCTTTTTACGCTGGTGTGGTTATGAAATGTGATGTTTTCTCTTATTATTCTGTCTAAGTGTTTCGCGATTTTGTGTGAGGGTGCTAATGTGTTATTTATTAGTGGGCGCATTGGTATATCTTTTTTGTGTATTTTAGGTAAGGCGTTGAGTATTGGTGCCTGTGGATTAATTTGTGCAAGGTATCGTTTTTGTTCTTTGTTTATTATGAGTGTGCATTTGTTTATGTTATTTTTTTGTGTGAGGAATTTGTTTGTGGGGTCTGTGGGTGTTTCTATGCGTCATTGCTTTTAAAGTATGATAGTACTTTTTTTGTATAAGTCTGTTTCGTGTGTAATTACAGTGTTGTTGCCTTTGTCCGCTTTTATGTTATGTTGTCTTTGTGTTTAATTGAGTTTAATGTTTTTGTTTCATTGTTTTTGAGGTGTGTTTGTTTTACTTTGTTAAAATTTTGTAAGAAAGTTTCAACAAGAGATTGTACGGTGTACTGTTTCTTAATTTTTTATATGAGTAATTAATTTTAATTTTATATGAGAGAAAAACCATTCACAAAGGGGGCAAGGTATACAATATAGTTATTTCGTCCCATTTGGGTTAAAATAAGGTATAACATATGATTTCATAGAACAGCTGATTTTATGTTATAGGTTATGTGGTAGAACAGCTGTTTTAATGCATAGGTTAATTTACTTTACTTATATTAATTGTAATTATTTAATAAAAAGTAACTAAAATAAATTGTTTCTTTATTGACTCAAATGCCTTTTCTTATTACTTGTTTTTCATTTTAATATATGTGAATATCTACAGTATGGTTCGAGAGAATACTCGTACCGAGATTAAGAGAAGGGTCGCTGAATCCAGTGAATGAGCTAATCCAGAAACAGCTGTTCTGCATGCTTTGTTATACAAACATTAAACCTAAAGTCACAAAACTTAAACACCTGTACATATTGTTATTACATAATAGCCATTTCTTGCACGTAGCCGAATGAACAGGTATTGTGGTTGATCAGGTTTAAGCTTACGTAATTATAAAGTAACTTAAGAAGGGAAATAGATATTATATTTCAGCGTTTTACGAACAAACAAGTAATATAAATAAAAAATGTTTAACGTAAATTCCTACTTTGGTCAACAAAAGAAACGTTTTTAGTTACTTTGCATTACATAATTACAGTAATATAAATAAAGTAGCATAAACTATGCATTAAACAAAAATCAGCTGTTTTATGAAATCATATGTTATCACTTATTTTAAACTTATGGGACGAAATAATTATATTGCATACAATGCCCATTTTTGTGAAAAGTTTTCCCCTATGTAAAACTAAAACTAATTCATTTAATGATTTTAATGAATTAATATTTGAAAAACTGTATATTAACGTCAAGTGTCATCCACTACAGGTTGAAAAAATGTATTTGAACTTAAGTGGATGAATAAAAAGTATTTTATTAACTATTGAAAATTCGAATATATATGCCACACACACACACACACACACACACACACACACACACACACACACACACACACACACACACACACACACACACACACACACACACACACACACACACACACACACACACACACACACACACACACACACACACACACACACACACACACACACACACACACACACACACACACACACACACACACACACACACACACACACACACACACACACGACATTATTAAGTACTGCGTTAGAAAACACTGCATAGCATTGTCTTTAAATAGACAAATAGTGCAAGTTATCCAATGAATCGAGCAGAATCATTGGTTGGTCAGAGTTTTAAATATTTATCAGTATGTTTGACTTAAGAAATGCATATCTAACCTCAGTACTGTACCTAAACAAAAACAGCGATCAGCTGATATCAGGAAAAGGAAAGATCCATTTGTCACAAGATAAAACAGGTGTTGTGTAGTGGCAAGAAACGGTGATTGTAACTAGACCATGAAGGTGAAAGGAACTGTGGGGCAATATGCAACATCGCATCGCAGGCACAAACCTTACGGGAATAATCGAATTATTTTGTATTCCAGGTCGGAATCCCTCAGTGCAATGTGCACAACTACTATAGAACCAATAAAGACGCACAATCTGTTTACAAAGAAATGACAAACTTTCACTTCTTGATGAATATAAAACCCTGATTATGCCTGCTTACGCTATGAGCGAAGTAGTTATTTATCTGCCTTTCAACATTAAAATTTTTCCCTTTGTTGACGCGTTTCGAAAAGACTCCATTTTCCAAACTTAAATAGTATTTTTTAAAGAGGAGTACTATTTAAGTTTTGAAAATGGAGTAATTCCGAAACGCGTAGGAAAAGATACAAATTTTAATGTTAGGAAAGGCATAAAAATATACTCGAATGTATAAAAATATGATCAAACAGGAGTGAAGGGGTTATATTAAGAATTTGAATATAGTTCTTATTTTTTTATCAGCCAATATATTTATTCCATACAGAACCAAGAAGCTTCTTACGTAAAAGTGCAGCAATGAGTCATAAAACCTACAAACTCCATTTTTTTGTAAGGGCAAAGCCTAGTTATAAGTTTTTATTATTTTCTAGTAATTTTTTTAAAGATATATTTTCAATTTAAATTTACGAGTTCAAACATTTCCCTCATTTATTAGAGAAAACGTTTCAAAGTTTTAAAAAAACTTTATACTGATAATATATTTTTAAATCCGTTCAAATCTCAATTTCTTTAACCCGTTTCGAAATGTCTTAATGATTTCAAGTAACGTACCTTTTTAGAAACGCACGCTCCAGAGGCGCATATAGGGGACCTGCCTCCCTCCAGAAATATATAAATTTGATAATTTGTGTGACACATTTTAATAAATGTTATGAAAGATGAATAAAAAGTTAAAGGTGTAATAAGTTAGAATGTTTAATAATAATATAAAGTAGTTATTTAAAGAGCTTTTAATTTGTATTGTTTGTAGGTTGTATGTAAACAAAAAAGTGTTAAGGTGTAATAAGTTAGAATGTTTAATAATAATATAAAGTAGTTATTTAAAGAGCTTTTAATTTGTATTGTTTGTAGGTTGTATGTAAACAAAAAAGTGTTAAGGTGTAATAAGTTAGAATGTTTAATAATAATATAAAGTAGTTATTTAAAGAGCTTTTAATTTGTATTGTTTGTAGGTTGTATGTAAACAAAAAAGTGTTAAGGTGTAATAAGTTAGAATGTTTAATAATAATAAAAAGTACTTATTTAAAGAGCTTTTAATTTGTATTGTTTGTAGGTTGTATCTAAATAAAAAAGTGTTAAGGTGTAATAAGTTAGAATGTTTAATAATAATATAAAGTAGTTATTTAAAGAGCTTTTAATTTGTATTGTTTGTAGGTTGTATGTAAACAAAAAAGTGTTAAGGTGTAATAAGTTAGAATGTTTAATAATAATATAAAGTAGTTATTTAAAGAGCTTTTAATTTGTATTGTTTGTAGGTTGTATGTAAACAAAAAAGTGTTAAGGTGTAATAAGTTAGAATGTTTAATAATAATATAAAGTAGTTATTTAAAGAGCTTTTAATTTGTATTGTTTGTAGGTTGTATGTAAACAAAAAAGTGTTAAGGTGTAATAAGTTAGAATGTTTAATAATAATATAAAGTAGTTATTTAAAGAGCTTTTAATTTGTATTGTTTGTAGGTTGTATGTAAACAAAAAAGTGTTATGGTGTAATAAGTTAGAATGTTTAATAATAAAGTAGTTATTTAAAGAGCTTTTAATTTGTACTGTTTGTAGGTTGTATCTAAACAAAAAAGTGTTAAGGTGTAATAAGTTAGAATGTTTAATAATAATATAAAGTAGTTATTTAAAGAGCTTTTAATTTGTATTGTTTGTAGGTTGTATCTAAACAAAAAAGTGTTAAGGTGTAATAAGTTAGAATGTTTAATAATAAAGTAGTTATTTAAAGAGCTTTTAATTTGTATTGTTTGTAGGTTGAATCTAAACAAAAAAGTGTTAAGGTGTAATAAGTTAGAATGTTTAATAATAATATAAAGTAGTTATTTAAAGAGCTTTTAATTTGTATTGTTTGTAGGTTGTATCTAAACAAAAAAGTGTTAAGGTGTAATAAGTTAGAATGTTTAATAATAAAGTAGTTATTTAAAGAGCTTTTAATTTGTATTGTTTGTAGGTTGTATCTAAACAAAAAAGTGTTAAGGTGTAATAAGTTAGAATGTTTAATACTAACATAAAGTAGTTATTTAAAGAGCTTTTAATTTGTATTGTTTGTAGGTTGTATGTAAACAAAAAAATGCCTAAATATTATACTTATTATTAATACAAGTAGGTATATAATGGTTTTCGTAACATTATCGAAGAAACAAAATACTAAAAAAATCACTTTGAAATGAAACGTTTTTTTGCCTTGCGTAGTAGAGTGGAGTTGCCCCCCCCCTCTCATACGTCTGTGCAGTCTCTTCAAGGAGTTCTTCAGTAACTACCGCTACATTAAAGTATAGCTAAAAGTAGCGATGTAAGATAGGCCTGGTTATACCCAGGTGGTGAAGGACTTTGCGCCCATTTACACGGGTTATATGCGAAGTGCGTTATGGAAATGGTTTTAAGCAATTAAACTGGAAAAAGTAAGATCTTGTTATGATAGGTTTAAAATTTAAGCGTTAGAAAACCTATTATATTGTCTAAATAACAACCCTATTAAACCGAGTATTTTGCCGCCATATTGTAATGTAGCTATATTTGAATGCATTAATAGTGTTATATTTCTTAAAGAATCCTCTACCTTAAATAGTTTAGTTTGTTACCTTGTTACACTTGCCTATAATAGCACTTAATAGTACACTTGCCTATAATAGCAGTTAATAGTACACTTGCCTATAATAGCACTTAATAGTAGGCCTACACCTGCCTATAATAGCACTTAATAGTACACTTGCCTATAATAGCAGTTAATAGTACACTTGCCTATAATAGCACCTAATAGTACACTTGCCTATAATAGCACTTAATAGTAGGCCTACACTTGCCTATAATAGCACTTAATAGTACACTTGCCTATAATAGCACTTAATAGTAGGCCTACACTTGCCTATAATAGCACTTAATAGTAGGCCTACACTTGCCTATAATAGCACTTAATAGTACACTTGCCTATAATAGCATTTAATAGTACACTTGCCTATAATAGCACTTAATAGTAGGCCTACACTTGCCTATAATAGCACTTAATAGTACACTTGCCTATAATAGTACTTTTCTATTATTGAGGAAATGTCCTTTGTTTACAACTCCACTGGTGTTTACAAACTAACTTGGCAGTTCAAGCCCAGTTTTAGCATAGGGAATAGTAAGTCCATTTTACACACACTACCATAAAAGCGCTCACAGATAAAAACACCAAATCAAAATTCGCCTTACATCTCATATCCACAAACCACAACTATACAAATATAACATCAAAACTATAATTTTTTTCAAAAAAAGCAAAAATTAAAATCTACTCTTCAAAAAACAACTAATATCCCCCCCCCAAGAGGTTAGTTACGGTCTGAGTTGACAATAGGACACATCTCCAAATACGGCTGTAAGAGCTATTATAGGCAGGTGTAACACTAATATATGTCCACGCGTTTTAGTGACAAACTAGTAGCTCAAGTGAAAATGGAATCAACTAATGTGTTTGTATTTTTTCAAATTCCAACGAATATTTATGGCTTCATATATTTAGAATTACGTTTTGCTTGTTTAGAGTATTTTTAAGCAACGTATTAAAATATTGTTGTAGTCTTTGCCAAGTAATACAAAACAATATTTTATGACAGTAATTACACGTTCATTTCTCGCGTACAAACACAACCATACAGCGAGAAAAAACAGTTATAACAGAAATAGATGACAAAAATGTTTTGCTACCTTGGCCTTCATGTTCTATTTCTGGAACATTTTAGTGACTGCGCCGCTGCTGCTATCTGTGTTCGTTCAACTCAAATACTTGCGCAACTTTATTGCTAGAGAAAGATTCCTAAATTAGTTCTTACGTTACCACTCCTTAGAAAAAGAGTTTTGTGTGGCTGAAAGCAGCAATACTTGATTGTGTACGTTTGATAAATACTTATATTTAAATACAAGGACGTAATTGCTTTTTCATCACAACTATGAAGTATCATATGAATTAAGTGCCATAATATGTCTCTACCTTTTACCAACATCTTTACCTCATTCAGTACAATTCTTTTTGCTTCATAAAAATTTAATTTCTTCTAAATTTTCTTTATAAATAAAAAAAGACAAAATGTTTTACAAACACATTGTGATAAAATGTAATTGCGACACATGTATTTTAATTGTGATAAAATAACTTACACTTACTTGTCCTAATGTACACAAATACAGTGAAATAAAAAGTCACAACCAAAAATCAAAGACGTCAAAGTAAATACGTGTAAGGAAATAATTAAATGGGAACGAACAGACACCTTCAAAGCTTTTGTATTTACTAACATGCTTTTATTTACTAATATGCCTGTATATACAAATTCGATTGTATTTACTAATATGTTTCTATTTACTAATATGCTTGTATATACTAATACGACTCTATTTACTAATGTGCTTGTACTTACTAATATGACTGTTATACTAATATGATTCGACCAAAGGTGGAAAATTAATAATAGGCGATCGCTGAGAATATAGCACAAATTCTACCTATCCATCTATTGTTGTTGGTGGGTAGTCTGGTTTCCTTAACCCGTATATACTAATATGCTTGTATTTACTAATATGCTTGTATTTACTAATATGCTTGTATTTACTAATATGCTTGTATTTACTAATATGCTTGTATTTACTAATATGCTTGTATTTACTAATATGCTTGTATTTACTAATATGCTTGTATTTACTAATAAGCTTGTATTTACTAATATGCTTGTATTTACTAATATGCTTGTATTTACTAATATGCTTGTATTTACTAATATGCTTGTATTTACTAATATGCTTGTATTTACTAAGATGCTTGTATTTACTAATATGCTTGTATTTACTAATATGCTTGTATTTACTAATATGCTTGTATTTACTAATAAGCTTGTATTTACTAATATGCTTGTATTTACTAATATGCTTGTATTTACTAATATGCTTGTATTTACTAATATGCTTGTATTTACTAATATGATTGTGTCTCCAGAATATATTAATAAGTCTATACTCTATATCGTATTCACTAAATATACATAACAACTAGAAGCATCTGTGGTCATTAATCTTAACCCCATAAACTTTTTATTTAAATCTCTACGTACGTTTTGATTCTGTGTACCTTGTATTCTATTAGTAGTTAATCATGTTATAATTTCCTCTGAAGATGATTGCTTTGCTATCGATATGTACATAAGCACTTTTTTATGGTTGAGGTTTTATTTATTTAAATTACCAATATAAAAGCTTTCAAAACAATTTATTACCACTAACATTCTGAATTAACTTAACGCTGTAAGCATTTCTCTTACAGTGTGCGCCAAAATAAACAGTACTGAAACTGAATCAGCTGTAGTAGAATGACTGATGTAGGTCATTCTTTTAGTTTTATTGGAGGGCTCAGGAGAATGTGTTGTGCCTGAAACTTGCCTTTTCGTCCACAAGTGTTCCAGCAAGATAGCGCAACCAGCCACATTGCTTTAGACCTTCAACTCTGTTAAAACAAACTCTCCTTACCCAGCCCTCTCCCCCGATCTTACACTACCTGATGGCTAGGTCTGGGGAATGATAAAGGAGCAGAATTTCCAAGATCACCCACCAACTATCTTCGTCCAATTACAGGAAAAAATAACCATTTGTACAAAGGGCATGAAACAACCCCTCTTCACCAAAATAATGCAAAACCTTCAAGAACGGTGCGAATGTTGCCTCAAATTGAACGGAGGTCATATAGAACATGTTTATACCCGAGTCTAGCCGATTTAGCTTCGTTTTAATTGTGTGTGTTTGAAAACCTATGTAAATAAAATGAAAAAATTAAAATTTTCAACAGTTTCAGTACTGGCTCTACGGTATTTAAATTACGATTAATTCGTAAATATGTTTCAACAACTGGAATTAGGTACATCTAAGAATAAATTGGTTTTAAAGTAATGACTCTGTAAACAATGTAATAAGCTCAATAGGTTTACATAGCCCCTTGTTATTACACAAATAGTGGAAGTTAAGCCTTCGTGGCCTGCAAAGCTTCAATGAAAGAGCTAACATGTGCAACAGTTTCCAATGTCGTACTACGAGAGGCGTGTGATAGGAGCACAGCGTATTTCCTTCCTGAAGGATAAAACAATACCATAAATACAGTGAAAAGATTTTTCCAAAATATGAACAAAATCTTACTATGTTTTTGTAATCCCCAACTATTTGCAATAGTAATTTTGTTCACCACAGCAATTCTCGACTTTATATATTCTTGGGCTTCAAGAAAATCAGCTGACAATATTTGGATGCATCGTTTACGCATTTCGTCACCAGTTGCGCTAGAAGTAAATGAGGGAAATTGCTGTTGGTAGCACTTAAATCAGGAGTAGTAACAGGGGTCACTTTAGCACAAACTACCCCTAACTGTCCTGTACGTCACCGGTGAGTATAGGGGTAGTTTTTGATGATGGAGGGGGTTGGTTCGGCCATGATCGTAACCTTTGGGGTGGGTTTGAGTACGTTTAGAGGGGTAGGGGGTAGTATTTGGAAAAAATCTAATCTAACCCAACCCATCCCCAATGTGTGATGAGTGTTAGGGATGGTTCTCAGCTACGTTTAGGACCTTCCCCGGGGGTTGCTCCGGGGGTGGATTCGGGGTTAGGGGTAGTTTTTTGACAAATTTTGGAAAAATGTGTGTTGCGTGTTAGGGTGAGTATAGAGTGTATTTTGGATAGAGTTGGGGGTGGGTTCACCAGGGGTAGTTTTAAATAACTATTTATTAGGAATATACTGTGGTTGAATTTAATAATAAATACACAAAAACCTCTTAACCACAAACTTTCTTTAATTTACCCTTATGTACATTTCAGTTACAAAGTAACCATCCTCAGAGGGATAACATACAAAGACTGAGTTATCCCTCTGAGGATGGTTAATTTTCAGGGTCTGAAGTGGCTGCTGCTTTGGAACCTATTTTAAAAATAGACCCTATGAAAAACTTTAAAACCTATCAAGGTAAAGAGTGGTTTAACACTCATGTCGGTAAATTGATGAAAAAATACAAAATCAATCACTACACCACCTATTCCGATAAGAAGGCCTCGATAGTGGAACGCCTGAATCGTACACTAAAGGGGCAAATGTGGCGTGAATTTACTGCGCTAGGAACATATCATTGGCTGAATCTATTGACAAAAATTGTCAACGCCTATAATAATACAGTTCACCGTACTATCGGCATGAAACCGAGTCACGTGACTAGAAAACACGAGCAGATGTTGTTGGACAAGACACGAGGAGCAGGACCCGAGAGTAAGCCTAAAGCGCCTAAATTTCAAGTAGACGATAAGGTCCGAATCTCGAAATACAAGAAAACCTTTACCAAGGGCTACTTGCCTAGCTGGACAAATGAGTTGTTTTCTATTTACGCCGTCTTACCGACAGATCCTGTCACGTATATCTTACAAGACGGTAAAGGCGAGATATTAAAAGGCATATTTTACACCGAAGAACTGAGCAAATCAAAAGTAGGTTCGATTTACCTCGTGGAAAAAGTACTGCGCACAAAAGCCAATAGAGCCTTTGTGAAATGGCTGGGTTTCGATAGAAACCACAACTCGTGGGTAGACAAAGATAAGCTTATGCTGTAGCCGCATAAGGTCAACCTCGTCCCAGGGGCATAAGACCACATGACGTCATTGGAAAAGTTATATGCGGCGCAATTACTTGCACCAGAATATATGTTTCAAAAAAATAAATAAATATTATGTTCGCCACAATCGACTCATTCTGGTTACGTCTTTCGAGATGCGCGTAGTGATTGCTCCATATACGATGCAACTACATAACTTCGACACATATGTAGGTGAAAAGGAGAAACGAAGTCGTCACAGTCCCTTATTGCCCAACACTATTAGAGCAATCGTGTGTGGTCCATCAAATTGTGGCAAAACAAATGTAATATTCAATCTTTTGTTCGAAGCAAACGGGCTGAAGTTAGCCAACATTTATAATTTCTCAAAATCACTTCACCAGCCTAAATATAAGTTTCTGTCCAAGGTGCTGGAAGAATCGGGTATCGCCTATTTTCCGTATAGCGACAACGAAAACATCATCAATCCACGTGAAGCGGAACCGAATTCCATTATGATTTTCGACGATATACAGTGTGAAAAACATGATAATATACGTAACTACTTCAGTATGGGTAGACAGAGTTCAATTGACTCTTTTTATCTAGGCCAAACGTAAAGCAGGATCCCCAAACATCTAATCCGAGACAATACCAATCTGATTGTTGTATTTAAACAGGACGATATGAATTTAAAACACATTCATTCGGATCACGTTGGCACGGACGTGTCGTTCAACACTTTCAAAAAGCTCTGTGCAACAGCTTGGAAAGACAAATTCGGCTTTATAGTAATAGATAAAGACAGCGATATAGATCAGGGTCGATACAGAATAGGTTTTGATTCCTTCGTAAAAGATTTATAATGCGTATATACACGTATAATGATATATCGCCATATGCTAATGGCGGCACTACCAAAACACCAAAATCAAATTTATGTTGTTTCTATTATGCCGATAAGAAGAGGTTTTGCGGAAACTACTGTAGCCGTACGAATAGGCACGGACATGTATTTAATAGGCGCTGCTGGAGACATAAGCGGTTCTGGTCGTACAGCAAGTGTTTACCGCCTATAATTCTGATAATGATCACATCCGCAAACAAAATCTATAATCGGGACATTTGGATTAGGTTCATGCATGAATACGATAAAGGCGGTGTACAGTTTGAATTGATAATATACAATGAACACAAAACCGACCACCACCAACACCGCCACCCACACCACCGCCTCCACCACTACCACCACAAGCACAACTACCTCTACTACCATCAGCTCCACCACTACACTTCGTCCTACTCCTATTACAATCAAAACAGAAATAAACACTATGGATTTATGCTCTGTCCGCGGCTTTGACGCAGTTTTAATCGCTATGAAACATATGTACTTGTTTCACGGACGGTATGTGTGGATATTGCATTTGGATCCGAATAAGAGAGAAGCTGATCCGAAACCCAAAATCATTTGGGAATGGTTAAGCTATTTGCGACCCGGTTTTACAAACGTTACCGCAGTTTATCAATCACCCAACGGAGATGTGGTGCTCATTGCTCACGGATGGGTTTACGCTATAGAATATCCTAGTCTTTTGAAAATATATATGTACACGCTGAAAGATTGGATAGGACGACCGATGAAGACGGTTAACGCTATTTTCAACAGTCATCTGGGTAAAACAATTGTCCTCTACAACGCCTATGTGATGAGATATGATGAATGTAGGTACACCGGTTTGTATCAAGGGCCTATGACCGCATTGTACAACGGTTTACCAAACGATTTGCGCGGCGGTTTCAGACATATGGACGGAAATCTTTATTTCTTCACCGCCGACAATCAGGTTTTTGTGTACAACGAATTTCTGAAAGCAGTGACGGCAGTTGAAAAGGATATTTTCGATGTTTTGAAAATACGTTGCATGAAGACTCCGAGAGCTATATGCAATCTTGAAAGACATATTTTATAAGTAGGCGCGGTGACTGTTGTGGTTCATTAATAGAATGGGTGTCAAACGGGACACACCTGTTAGTCGTAAACGCGGTGTCGTAAAGACAGGACGTGGACTAGTGTCTGGTGTTTTGAATAAAGCCAACGATTTACTACCAGTCGAATTACACTTACCCTCGTACATTTATTGGGGACCGGGGACAAAACTGAAGAAACGGTTGGCGCGCGGTGATAAAGGTATAAATCCGTTGGATGAGGCTTGTAAACAACAAGATATCGCATACAGCAATTACAGTGATTCAGATAACACGCATAGCCGACAGAATATTAGCGGGAAAAGCTTGGGGCAGAGTCAAGGCGGGTGACGCATCGCTAGGTGAACGCGCTGCTGCTTTGGCCGTAGCGGCGGCAATGAAAGGTAAAACGGCATTTGGTGGGGGTAAAAAACGTTGTCCTCGTCAGCCTACCGTTCAACAGCTGCTGAAACGTCTGCAAGGCAAAGGGCTTTACTTGAAACCGTACAAGAAACAAGGTCGCGGGAAGAAGAGATGTACGGAAAAAAAACTTCGATAGATTGTATACCCGTTAGACCGTTGACTAATATAGATCTGGAGAGATACGCTTTAGCCATGGAAGTACCGTCGTTCAGAGGTGTATACATGAGATACATTACCTGCACGACCTTTAAGAAACGAATCGGCTATCGTGAATTTGGATAGTATAACCGGCTCCGGCACCCATTGGGTATGTTACAAAAAGAGAGGAAACTCTATAGAGTACTATGATAGTTTCGGGAATCTGCGACCGCCAATTGAGCTAAGCAGGTATTTTGGTGAAGACGCCAACGTACACTATAACTACAGGAGGCATCAAAAAGACAACTCAGTCGTTTGCATTCATTTGTGTTTAAAGTTTCTCACGTCATGAGTATAGTCAACAGATCGCACGCCTGTTTTGTCATGTGACTTTTCCCGCCAATTGACGTTTCAAAAGGCGAGTAGGAAATAGGTTTTATCGATCTGGCAACATACAATTCGATACCAAACATCGTTGAGAATGTAAACAATAGTTTTCATTACGGTGATGATAATGATATTCACACGATTTCGCTACCGACCGGATCCTATGAAATATCCGATATTGAGAGGTATATTAAATCGAAACTAGTTACCGATACTGTTTTAGTATTGACACCTAATAATAACACACTCAAAGTGGAGATAAAATGTTCGCACGCAATCTTTTTCGACAAGGCCTTGTCTATAGGCCGGCTGATGGGGTTGAGTAAGAAGAAATTAGAGGCAAATCAAAGACACTCTTTTGATCGGCCGGTAGATATCATCAGAGTTAACGTGATTCGCGTGGATTGTAATATAGTCGCCGGATCGTTTCAAAACGGCATAGAATGCCATACTTTGCACGAATTTTATCCGCAGGTACCGCCCGGTTATAAGATTGTAGAAGTCCCTCAGAGCGTAATATATTTACCTGTCAACGTAAGCGTCATTCATAATATCACTGTAAGTCTACGAGATCAGAACGGTGATATAATCGATTTTCGTGAAGAAGTCATTTCCGTACGATTACATTTACGTAGACGCTAAGATGGGTCTATTATTTAAGGAGCGCTTCTATAAGAAGGGTGGCAGTTTACGTCCGACGACGGCACAGTTAACACGGAGAATCGTTAGGTTCCTCAGATCTTTGGGTTTTAAAGTGAACAATAGAGAACCTTTTGGCAATCGACTCTAGCGCCGAGTACGACAACACCCTGAACGGGCTGGAGTACCATACTCATCGGCTGTACTCGTCTGCTACGTTTGGTAATAACGATGAAATTCGTATCCCCATTCATCAGCAAGATGTCATTACGATTCCTTTTCAGAGCATGCTGCATATAAGAGTAACGTTGAAGGCTACAAAAAACGGAGAAGCGACCGCTGAAGTGTCTTTGGTAAATAATGCAATAGCTTTTCTTTTCGACGATATCAGATACGAGATTGGAGGCAACGTAATAGACAGAACCAGGAATGTCGGTATAACGACCAACATCAAGAACTTGCTTTCGTTGCGCGAAAACGAGAAAAATAAACTCGGATATTGCGGTTGGTTAGGAGTGGGTAAAACAGATAACGACTGCAAAGATTTCAACGTGGTTATACCGTTGCGTATGCTGATGGGGTTTTTCGAGGATTACAATAGAATTGTAGTCAATGTGAAACAGGAGCTCTTCCTTTTGCGTTCATCCTCCAATTTTAACGCAATAGTTAGCGCAGATGCGACAGATATTGATCTGAAAATAAATACTATCTATTGGCGAGTTCCACACGTCTCCGTAGCCGACCCGATAAAATTAAAACTTTTGAAAATGATTGAACGCGATGTCACCGTTCACGTGCCACACCGGAAATGGGAACTAATGGAATATCCAGGTTTACCTGCCACGAAGCAACTCACCTGGACTGTAAAGACCGCTTCGCAGCTCTAAAAACCTCGTTACGTAATTTTCGCTATTCAAACCGATCGCAAAAACAAGATTAAGGCTAACGCTTCAGAGTTTGACGGTTGCAAGGTAACGGATGTAAAATTGTATCTCAACTCTCAGTACTTTCCCTACGATAATACTCTCGGCGACACAACCAATTTGTACGACATGTACGTTAGATTTCAACAGTCCTATTATTCACGCGAACCATCACCGTGTCTAGACTTGTCTACCTTTAAAGGGAAAGCACCGATTTTTGTAATCGATTGTTCGAAACAAACCGATACGATAAAATCAGGGCCTGTAGATGTGAGACTTGAAATAGAGGCGTCTGACAATATTCCGCCTAATACTTCCGGTTACTGCTTGATTATTCACGATTCGCATATTGTCTATAACCTGCTATCGGGTGTTGTTAAAAAGATTACGTAATCTGTGACGACGCGATAAATCACCCGATTTGTGTGCATTTAGTCTCAGTTGTGGCTTGTACTCTCAGACAGGTTGAAACATGCAACTGTGGTTGAGTTTCATGCTTTCACCGACAATGCGGGTAAATACATTGTCAAGGAACTGGCTGTGGTTGCCGAACACTATCACAGTGTTACAATTTTCAAACCGCCTTACAGATTTCACAATTTAAACGAGTTAGCGCAAAAGTCTGCTCGTTGGTTACAGTCGCGCTATCACCGTATCGGCTGGTATGAAGGTAGCATACCTTTTGACGAAGACACAATGCGAAAGATGTTTGCACAGTTTGACACCATATTCACAAAGGGTTTGGAGAAGGCTAGATTTCTAGGGCAGTTTCACACTGATGTAAGTGAATTGCCCAAAGAGTAGCAAGAATTCTCTTGTAAATACTATAAATGTATATTACCTCAGAATAATAATAATAATAATAATAATGATGTAGATTGTAGATACGCACTGCGCAGTGCTAAATATTACTATGATCTGCTCCTAGCGTAGTGTCACTTGCGTGAAGATACTTGTGTGTCTGGGTCACTGGCGTGGAGTTAATTCTTCCGTAAACCAAAGTGTGTCTGGGTCACTGGCTTGGAGTTAAACCTGTGTGTGTCTGGGTCACTGGCGTGGAGTTAATTCTTCCGTAAACCAAAGTGTGTCTGGGTCACTGGCTTGGAGTTAAACCTGTGTGTGTCTGGGTCACTGGCGTGGAGTTATTTCTTCCCTAAACCAAAGTGTGTCTGGGTCACTGGCGTGGAGTTAATTCTTCCGTAAACCAAAGTGTGTCTGGGTCACTGGCGAGAGGATAATTCTTGTGTGTCTGGGTCACTGACGCGGGGTTAATTCTTCCATAAACCTGTGTGTGTCTGGGTCACTGGCTTGAAGTTAATTCATCCGTAAACCTAAGTGTATTCACATGTGGAGCAGATTAAAAAATTGTTTAAAAAATTTAAAAATAGAAAATACAAAAAATTTAAAAATTAAAAAATACAAAATATTAATCAGGAGACCATATTTTGTCATGGAGTGGTAGTCACTTGGGAGTAGTGATGGCTGGGGCTACTCCCCAAGGGGTAAGCCTTCTGCTTGCCCCGGCTTGTAATGCGGGCATTGAATCGGCTTCACTGATTCAGTTGGCGGTCCTAACCCCGTGAAAACTGCAGAAGGCAAGCGTAGCGACAGCTTATATGGCCAATGGGGTAAAATTTATCTCAGATCGAGGGCAGGCGCTTGATTGAAGTCGCACGGTAAGTGTAATAATCATTAAATTGTATTATTATTACTGTATATCAGTTTTTTTGTTGTTGCTATATTGTTTTCGATCTTGTTTTAGCGACATTTGAGCTGGCTCAGATCGTTATGGCATTGGTCAGTGGATAGCAGTCTCTACATAACTATTTTGGTATGCGTTGGTAGCTATCTATATATTGTCTAGGCTCAGATCATAAATGCTACTTATCGCATACTATGTGTTGACACATCGTCAAGCTATGCATCGGATACTATGTGTTAGCTAATAGCTATTGTGGTAGAGTGTGCGTCGGTAGCTATCTTTATGGATATATTGTCTAAAGCTCAGGTCATAAGTCCTTTTGCCAATGGTTTACCGACATAGCAGGCCCATGTAGGGATTCATATATGTCGGTTTAGCATAGTATGTATGTAGGCTTACACACATGCTGGTTTAACACAGTATGTGGGTTATCATACATATTGGCTTAACATAGTATATAAATCTATGTAGGTTTACATGCATATTTGTTTAACACACTATATAGGGCCATCATGCATGTTGGCTTAACATAGTATATAAGCCTACACGTCTTACTAAGACCGTTTGCGTTGTGTTGCGTAAGCCTACCGAACCCCTGCAATGTGATAGGTCGATTCCCCGCACAGACTGTTGACTATTTGAACTCAATGTATAATTGTTGGTCGGTTAAACGTAGCGTAAGACAGTTGTTTAGTGGGATCGTTGGTCGTTTGATCTAACCGGTCAGTTTTTGGCAATGTCATATATTAAAACAACCCCCCACTTAAAGCCTGACTCTAGTGTGATTTTACCTAAGGCACTTCTCCAGGGTGGCTTTACTTAAGGGCTGGCTTCGGGATGGCTTTATCTGAGGCCATGCTAAAAGGTAGCTTTACCTAAGGCCTGGCTCCTAGGTGACTTTACCTCGAGCACGACTCCAGGGACCGATCATTTTTGGCAATCTGAACACTACCCAAGGTGAACCCAGCCCCGCATCTATCCAAAACATACTCTAAATATACCCCATACAGTTGTTTAGTCATTTGATCCAACCGATCGATTTTTGACAGTTTCATATATTATTTAAAACTACCCCCTGGTGAACCCACCCCCAACTCTAGCCAAAATACACTCTATACTCACCTCTAACACGCAACACACATTTTCCCATAATTTTTCTAAAAACTACCCCCAACCCCGAATCCACCCCCGGAGCAACCCCCGGGGAAGGTCCTGAACGTAGCTGAGAACACCCCCACACTTAGGGGTAGGTTAGGTTAGCTGAAATCTAACTGACTTAGGTTACTGCTTCAAGGCCAACTCCCCCACCACTTTGTGTGCCAAAGTACCGACTTATACTACTATCAGGCGCGTATCCAAGGGGGGGGATGGGGCGATCGCCCCCCTACCCTCAAGAACTTTTTGTTAAAAATCGACAATATATTATTAAATTAGGACTTTCTATTAAATTAGACTTTTACTTAAGTTAATTCGTCTTTTATTGTAAATAAAAAATAAAATTTTAATTTCAAAATGTGACGCGTTCCCTCAGCATACCCTCGTAAACGTCTAAAAGTTTTAACAACAGATAGCGCTAGTGAAGCTTAGACTCGAACATAAGATTTTCCAATACGTAATTTTGCAAGCGTAATATTCGTAGTTGACTCCGGAATTGTTCGTGTTGGAAGAATAACTACTTATATTAATTATTAAACCATTTTTATAATAATAGCTTATTCTCTAGCCATAAGTGTTATCGAAACTGAAATAATTATTTATTAAAAATTCTAATTTGCTACGAATCTTTATCACGTTACCGATTTCTAACGCAAGCGTAGAAAGAACTTTTTCTGTTCTATGTTTTTACATACACGCACGCACGAGCGCGCGCACACACACACACACACACATATTATATATATATATATATATATATATATATATATATATGAACTATTTGTGTGAACATTTCATAATTAAATGCGTGCTAGGAAAATTCCTGCTTACGCAGCTTTGGTATTATATAGAGGTGAGAACGGATCCCCGACAGTGTTCAAGCGGCCACTGTATCGTACAGACGTTTCTCACTCCAATTGAGTATACTTCAATTGTTAATGTTTTTATGTTAAGCAAAAATTAATGTAACAGTCGAAATTATTGTTTCTTGATTTTCTAAGGTTTGTAAAAAATAAAACATTTTTTTTAAAACCTTTCGTGCTTAATATAACACGTGACTTATATATATATATATATAAAATGCATCGATCGCCCCCCCCCCCAAGCAAGTCGCTGGATACGCGCCTGCTTAAATGGACAATCAAACTACCTACCTAACAAAACTAACTAAACTGACCGATATTTTAACAGTATTCCTAATATTTCACAATATCTAAAATATTTTTTTTTAATTTACGCAATAGTTTAATGCAAAAAGTAGTACAATAATATTCAATTAATGTTTGAAAAACTATCTGTTGTATTTATTTATTTGAGGGAGCGTTAAATGAAAACTACGAACCTTTTTGTTAATTACGTACGTTTTTTTTTATTTTTGTTTGTATGTTGTACAATGAAACATTTAAGTATAATAGGAAAAGAATTAAAGTAATATTACATTAATATGTCTTTAAGATAAAAACTATTCCACATATTTTATTATTATCAACATAAATTTAAACGTCAACCAAGGATTAAAATTATTTGTTAAAAACACAACTTTATTTAGTCATTACTATAAACATTATAGGCTTAGTATAATAGCGTAAGTTTAGGCCATTACAAATAGATTATAATACAACAGCAACCATAAAAAGAAATAATTGGCTGTTTACATAGATTAAATTAACTAAATTACAGGCCATCATAAATTAGAATTATTTTATGGCCTAATTTTAACTCATATTTTACAAATGTATTATTTTTGTAAATTTTACTTTGCAAATTTATTACTTTGCACTCCCCTAAGTTTAAACAACAGCTGTTTTCAAGAAAACAATAAAAAGAGTCCAGGTTGAAAGAGAGAATAAACTGATTGATGTAATTTTACTTTATGTAAGTACATTACAGAAAGTAACATAACGAGCGAGATATCAAAAACAGCTGTTGCATGAAATAATACATTATAACATTTGTCGTTATTTAAAATCATCTTTACCTAACTTCCAAATAACGTTTAAGTGACAAAGGACAATACTCCCTTCGTGATATCACCTGCCTCTCATTTTTCTTCCAAAAGCAGTACCAGGATAATAGACCAGAAAGTAGTTGTGAAATTTACGTCTACAACTGCATTTTTTGTCTGTACGTTGGCATAAAGCTTAGATTTGAAACATTCGTTTTCTGATATATACTTCTTATATTACATTTGTAAAAGTTTAATAGATAACACAACCTAACATGCAATACTATAAGTTATATCAAGTATCTACAGAATAGGGTGTTATTAGTTTATAGTTTTAATTTTATTTAAATCCTACTCAGATCAACATAGACAAATATTATTTTAGTTACTTTTTATTGAATAATAACAATTGATGTAAATAAAGTAACATAACCTATGCGTTAAAAAAGCTGTTCTACCACATAATCTATAACGTAAAATCAGCTGTTTTATGAAATCGTATGTTTTAACTTAATTTAAGACAAATGGGACGAAATAACTACATTGCATACCTTAGCATCTTGTGAACAGTTTTCCTTCCATATAAAACTAAAACTAATTCATTAAATTTAATTAATGAATCAATATTTGAAAATAATGTATTAACATCCAGTGTCATCCACTTAAAGTTTAAAAAAAATGTATTTGAACTTGAGTGGATGATTTAAAAGTATTTTATTAACGACTGAAAATTTGAACAAGGAGTTTATAGGGAGAGAGAGAAGTACCTGGAGTTGAAAAATTGCCATGCGTCAACGAAATCATTACAAGTTAACTGTACTCAGTGCATTCCTCTTTGCAAAAGGCGAAAGAAATATCGATTTTTGTCGACTTTATTAACTCTGTATAAAAGTGTTGCTCTCTTACACTTAGCTGTGTCCAGCTGGTCTACACAACTCGTTTATACAAGTCACGACCGTTCCACTTAGATAACGTTCGTTAAACAATTAACTTGTTTCAGTCCTTCGTTGACAACTAATTGGTGAATCCAGTGTTTTGTCGCTTCGGTATGCCCGGGACACACACACACTTTCCTCTCGGCTTTAGTTACACCTTGCAACTTGTAAGTTTTTCCCGCATGTCAGTGGGCTGCCATAGAACAGCGGGGGATTTTCAAAATAAAACTCCTCAAGTATAATTAGCAACAATCCACAACACCATTACAGTGCTAAACATTTGTTGTTTCAAGCACGGATTGTTTTTATGAGAGCTTTTCGATTGCGCTCAAACCAAAACAATATATTATAGAATCGATAATTTTATCCTTGTTTAATAATTGTGGCCAAGTGTGCTCTATATCTGACATAAGGTTACGTAAACCTAGGTGATATTTACTGTAAAGACAGAACTGGAAATTTTAATTTTATATTGCGAATTAGAGAGAGAGAGAGAGAGAGAGAGAGAGAGAGAGAGAAGGGATGTGCGCGCGCGCGTGTGTGATTGTGTGGGCATGTGTGTACGCTCTCTCGTGTGTGTGTGTGTGTGTGTGTGTGTGTGTGTGTGTGTGTGTGAGTGTGTGTGTGTGTGTGTGTGTGTGTGTGTGTGTGTGTGTGTGTGCGTGTGTGTGTGTGTGTGTGTGTGTGTGTGTGTGTGTGTGTGTGTGCGTGCGTGTGTGTGTGTGCGTGCGTGTGTGTGTGTGTGTGTGTGTGTGTGTGTGTGTGTGTGTGTGTGTGTGTGTGTGTGTGTGTGTGTGTGTGTGCGTGTGCGTGCGTGTGTGTGTGTGTGTGTGTGTGTGTGTGTGTGTGTGTGTGAGTGTGTGTGTGTGTGTGTGTGTGTGTGTGTGTGTGTGTGTGTGTGTGTGTGTGTGTGTGTGTGTGTGTGTGTGTGTGTGTGTGTGTGTGTGTGTGTGTGTGTGCGCGTGCGTGCGTGCGTGCGTGCGTGCGTGCGTGCGTGTGAGTGTGTGTGTGTGTGTGTGTGTGTGTGTGTGTGTGTGTGTGTGTGTGTGTGTGTGTGTGTGTGTGTGTGTGTGTGTGTGTGTGTGTGTGTGTGTGTGTGTGTGTGTGTGTGTGTGTGTGTGTGTGTGTGCGTGCGTGCGTGTGTGTGTGTGTGTGTGTGTGTGTGTGTGTGTGTGTGTGTGTGTGTGTGTGTGTGTGTGTGTGTGTGTGTGTGTGAGTGTGTGTGTGTGTGTGTGTGTGTGTGTGTGTGTGTGTGTGTGTGTGTGTGTGCGTGTGTGTATGAACGATATCTTATTGTAATATATTCTTATTTAGAACATTGTTAACGTATCTGTACTCTAATATTATTACGCCGATGTTACAGTTGTATGAACACGTACGCCTAACTACAGAGAGCAGCTAGGGTCCAGTTTGTCTCCTACAGCTTTGCATATTAACCTAGAGATACACGAACCTGGTGAGAAATTTCAAATAGTGGATTTTAGTCACAAGTAGTTCAACCATAAAAATAGTTAATTATAAAATATTCGACGAATACCAACTGTATTAATAATTATTAGTTATCCTGACGTCATCGCTATTGAAAAAAATTACTCAGCAACACAAGGGAAATAATAACACTTGGACTGACATGACAGTAAATTCATTTAGCCTCACTTTACTTCACAAAAAAGATTATAAAATCCTTATAAAAAAGAGCACTGTATTATTATATAGAGATGTTAAAACTGGTCTACAACTTATCCGGTGACGTTGTGTTTTCTAATTATGTATCCCATAAGGGGACCCGGTGATTGGACAATAGTAGCGAATCCAGTAACAGAAGAGTAGCATCAAACGAAATAATCTTCCAGAAGCAGGGGACCCGGTAACAACATTAGCAGAGGGCAGGAGCCTGGCTAACAGCCAATATTCGGACAAGATGATTGAAAACTTTAAAATATACTGCTTTATATTTCGAAACTTCGTCTATATTATTTTCTAGAATAAAAATAAAGTTAAAACTACTTAAAAAGTTAAAACTACTTAAAATGTTAAAACTACATGTACAGGCCGTCAAAATTATGTTGGCGTGGTGCGCAGAGACGGATTTGGTAAAGATACGATGGTGGGAAGAAAGAGTAGGGCGGGTAGTGCGGTAGGGGAGAGGCTTTTACAGCTGACTCGCTGTAATGCACAACACAGCAAATAGTAACGTTATCGCTTTAGTTGTGTGACAGTGTTTATGTCTTTAGTGTATCGACCAAAACAGTATTTTTCAATACTAAATATGCCTCAACCGAAGACAAGTCTGTTCGGCAAAGGCGTGGCGCTCAGAAGCCAAACTAAATGTATTATTATTAATGTATTTAAAAACATATCTTCTGAAAATCCTTCATGTCTTGCTCGGTTATTCAAGACCGCGTAACTAAACTTTGTGGAATATCTGTTCATACATTAAGAAAATTATTGACGGAGGAAAAACGACTAGGAGAAAACGAAACATTCAGTACACCAGGTAAAATTCGTACAAGAAAAATTAAAAAAGTCAACATCGATGATTTAAAAAAATGTGCATTACGAAAAATAGTTCTTAATTTTCATACGACTCATCACGCGCTTCCAACATTGAAGAATGTGCTAAAAGTTTTAAAGCTTGAATATCCGGAATTAGAATTTAATTTCACTCATGAAACTTTACTCAAAATTTTAAGATCCATGGGATTTAAATGGAAAAAAAACTGAAAATAAAAGAAGGGTTATGATCGAAAAACATGACATACGCTTTAAGAGTATGCTTATTTAAATAAAATTCGACAGTATAGAGCGGAAAATAGGCCAATAATATTTTCAGATAAGTCATATTCATTCGACGCATACCACGAATTTAGCATGGACTGATGAATCTGTTAACGGCTACAAAAAAAATATTTCAAAGGGATCCAGACTAATCATAATACACGCTAGCAGTGAAACAGGAGGTGTGGAAAATGCCCTTTTGGTCTTTAGAGCAGGCCAGAAAACAGGAGACTACCACAACGACATGAATGCGGGAAACTATGAGAAATGGATTGAAAATCAGCTAATTAGAAATCTCCCAACAAAATCTATTCTTGTGGTAGATAACGCTCCTTATCATAATAAATTAGCGGCTGTTACTCCAAATTCAAACAGCAGAAAGTCAATATTGATGACATGATTAAAAGAAAGAAACATCCCATGTTCTGAAGCAATGTTAAAATGTGAACTGTATGAGTTAGTTAAAATGAACAAGTCACGCCACGAGGAGTATTATTTTGTTCGCTTATTGGAACGTGAAGGTCATAAAGTAGTGAGACTGCCACCTTACCACCCAGACTTGAATCCCATGGAATTAATTTGGGGGAAATAAAAAATGAGATTGCTATAGAGAACGTTACGAATGACATTCGTAATGTGAAAACAATGGTTGACCAGAAGTTAAGCGAAATGGGTACGGATTTTTGGAAAAAATGTTGCGATTGTGTATTAAAAATAGAAAACTAATATTACGAGACAGACAGTATTAAACCGATTTAGCCAATACTGTAACCAAAATATATTTAGTGAATTTTCTGGTTTCTCCGTACAGTAGGTTTATATGGTCTAGGCCTACGGGAGCCTCTTTTTCCTAAAAGAGCGACCTCCAATATGGTGGAAGGGTTAATGTATCCTTGGGGGCTTTTCACTAATGTCCACCGACCACAGGTAATAAAATAGTCGACCGTAATAGCTACTATCCTTTCTTTACGTCAGCTGGAGTAGAAAGAGCCAATCACCCATGCGCAAACGTAAGCGTCTAACGTGAGTCATCCCTTCTACAGCCGGCCGAACTCCCCACTCACTTCTCCTACATGCGCGAACCAGGCTTACAAAACTTTGACAGCCTGTACTAGGAAACTATTAAATATGAAATATTACAACTACGTAGGACTACTTACAAAATGTCTCTAGCTGCAATAATTCAAGTATTTCCTGAAACAAAGAAATCAAAATCAATTGTTTTCAAATTTAAATTCTTATATTAAATTATAAAAAAAAATAATTTTCTAATTAATAATTATACAAAATATTACATCTAGGAAAACGGGTACTTCCTCGCTACTTTTTGAAGCCAAAAATTCTTTGGCGACGCATATATACATATACACATGATGATGAAGTTGAAGAGCAAAACTGTTGCTGGATTCACCTCGTCAATGCTAGATGGGATTCTAGCGAAACGCGGGAACTGCGAATTTATGTACTGCAGAATGAACGGATGAACTCCAGATAATAACTACGTATTCATCACATTTTTCCATCCGTGAAGGAATATCTATCAGCATGTGTGTGTGTGTGTGTGTGTGTGTGTGTGTTGGAAAGTTATACTGACGCGAAATATTTATAACCTACCAATAAGTTTTTGTAAGCGTCGCTATAGAGGTTTTGGCTTCAAAAAGTAGGGAAGAGGTACCCGTTTTTCTAGACGTAATAGCCTACTGTATTTGTCTTTCTTGCTATTAATGTTACATGGAGGTCTCCTAGTTTAAAAAAATACAGTGTTATTAATTTAGTTTTTTGTAACTGTCTTTACAGAATTAAATCTATTATTTACAAATTAATATTTGTATTATATATATATATATATATATATATATATATATATATATATATATATATATATAACAGATGTATTACAACTGTGCCCAATTTCTAATTTCTTCTGTCATACCTTAATGCGTATCCTAGGCTTCTTACAGCCATTGCTTCGTCGATGCTCCGTCCTCTCTTTCTGCCCTTAGAGGGGATCTACTCTAATACCTTTCTCCGCCACCTGTCTTCTGCCATCCCCTCTACGTGTCCAAATCATGCCAATTACTTTCTATTCATCTTCTCCCTTATACTTTTATCCATTTCCGATTTGTTACAATTTTGTTTATTTCTAAAAGCTCGAAAAATTATTTCCTTTTTATAAAACCCTCACATTTATCGTCTTAAGAATTACAAACACACGGACTGTTATAGTAACTTTACCATACTCGTACTGACTTTTACATAAATCCAACTGTTCTGAATATATGTCGGCTCAAAGTAATAATAAAAATTTTAAAATAGTTACAATTAGAAACAATATTTTAACTTTAGGCCTATAAATATTTAAACTACTCAGCGACTTGCCAGGTAATTGCTTTTTGTGTCTGAACAATCCGATCACAATTTCTTTAAAATAAATACATATCTTAAAAGTTCATTTAAACTAGAATGGTTCGGTAAATCGATAATAAATTAAACAATATCAATAATTTACGCTGATCACTATGGACAGTAAGGTTAAACTAGAATGGTTCGGTAAATCGATAATAAATTAAACAATATCAATAATTTACGCTGATCACTATGGACAGTAAAATTGACGAAAAGTTTTCATATGACTTTGACGAATAAAACATTAGTAAAACCGTATGCGCCGATATAATCAGTACTGAAACTGAATCAGCTGTAGTTCTGCCTTCTCGATCAGCTGTGCCGACTTTTGATTGTTGTCGCATATCCGTGTTTATGTACGAGTTCTATTCAGAAAATAAGTAACGTTTCTGTCTGACGCCGCAAGGCGCGCGCCGATCTCGTACATTTGATGCGTGCGCACTCGGTAACTCGCAGCGTCCAGCAGTGACAACGGGAACATTTCCGTGTTGCCCGTTTTTTCGCAATTTCAACTGAAGATGTGCGCTGCGATTGCAAATCCCGCCAGTTGTGAGGTGCGGTCAGTGATACGGGTTTTGTTGGCAAAAAACTTAAAACCGATAGACATTTATCACCAAGTGTGTGAAGTTTACGGAAACAACGTAATAAACGCTAATTATGTGGCAAAATGGTGCATTCAGTTAAAAAATGGCCGAACTAACGTCCATGACGAAGCGAAGAGCGAACGCCCAAGCATTGTGACTGATGAACTGGTCGCTAAAGTTGATGAAAAGGTTCGCGAAAACCGCCGATTCACGATAACGGAGCTTTCGCTTTGTTTCCCACAAGTTTCGCGACTTTGTTGTTTGAAATTGTCACACAAAGGTTAGGCTACCACAAATTTTGTGCAAGAAGGGTGCCGAAAATGCTCAATGACCGCCATAAAAGTCAGCGAATGGAGGCAAGTTTGACATTTCTGGATGCCTACGACAGACATGGTGATTGTATGACAGACAGATCGCATTGTAACTGGTGATGAGGCATGGGTAAAACAAGTTAAGTGCGAAACGGAATTACAGTCCATGGAGTGGGGTACTGGCTTAAGTTGGTTAAACTGACATCAGTGGAGACAGCATTATAGCAAGCCATTAACAGCTGTGCGTACGGTTTATAGCTGGTTACTGGCTTAGTTGGTTAATCTGACATCAGTGGAGACAGCATTATAGCAAGCCATTAACCGCTGTGCGTACGGTTTATAGCTGGATACTGGCTTAAGTTGGTTAATCTGACATCAGTGGAGACAGCATTATAGCAAGCCATTAACAGCTGTGCATACGGTTTATTGCAGGATATTGGCTTAGTTGGTTAAACTGACATCAGTGGAGACAGCATTATAGCAAGCCATTAACAGCTGTGCGTACGGTTTATAGCTGGTTACTGGCTTAGTTGGTTAATCTGACATCAGTGGAGACAGCATTATAGCAAGCCATTAACCGCTGTGCGTACGGTTTAGCTGGATACTGGCTTAAGTTGGTTAATCTGAAATCAGTGGAGACAACATTATAGCAAGCCATTAACAGCTGTGCATACGGTTTATTGCAGGATATTGGCTTAGTTGGTTAAACTGACATCAATGTAGACAGCATTATAGCAAGCCATTAACAGCTGTGCGTACGGTTTATAGCTGGATACTGGCTTAGTTGGTTAAACTGACATCAGTGTAGACAGCATTATAGCAAGCCATTAACAAATGTGCATATGGTTCATTGCTGGATACTGGCTTAGTTGATCAATCTGACATCAGTGGAGACGGCAGTATAGCAAGCCAATAACAGCTGTGCATACTGTTTATAGCTGAATACTGGCTTAGTTGGTCAATCTGACATCAGTGGAGACAACATTATAGCAAGCCATTAACAGCTGTGCATACGGTTTATTGCAGGATATTGGCTTAGTTGGTTAAACTGACATCAGTGGAGACAGCATTATAGCAAGCCATTAACAGCTGTGCGTACGGTTTATAGCTGGTTACTGGCTTAGTTGGTTAATCTGACATCAGTGGAGACAGCATTATAGCAAGCCATTAACCGCTGTGCGTACGGTTTATAGCTGGATACTGGCTTAAGTTGGTTAATCTGACATCAGTGGAGACAGCATTATAGCAAGCCATTAACAGCTGTGCATACGGTTTATTGCAGGATATTGGCTTAGTTGGTTAAACTGACATCAGTGGAGACAGCATTATAGCAAGCCATTAACAGCTGTGCGTACGGTTTATAGCTGGTTACTGGCTTAGTTGGTTAATCTGACATCAGTGGAGACAGCATTATAGCAAGCCATTAACCGCTGTGCGTACGGTTTATAGCTGGATACTGGCTTATGTTGGTTAATCTGACATCAGTGGAGACAGCATTATAGCAAGCCATTAACCGCTGTGCGTACGGTTTAGCTGGATACTGGCTTAAGTTGGTTAATCTGAAATCAGTGGAGACAACATTATAGCAAGCCATTAACAGCTGTGCATACGGTTTATTGCAGGATATTGGCTTAGTTGGTTAAACTGACATCAATGTAGACAGCATTATAGCAAGCCATTAACAAATGTGCATATGGTTCATTGCTGGATACTGGCTTAGTTGGTCAATCTGACATCAGTGGAGACGGCAGTATAGCAAGCCAATGACAGCTGTGCATACTGTTTATAGCTGAATACTGGCTTAGTTGGTCAATCTGACATCAGTGGAGACAGGATTATAGCAAGCCAATAACAGCTGTGCATAAGGTTTACAGTTGGAAACAAGAAGACTCGAGCGTACACAACTCTTCTATTTTGCATAACCTATAATTAGAGACAATGCATTTATCACTGTAGCTACTCATAATGTTTACCCGGCCTTCTTGACGCTTGCAACTTATACAAAAGCATGGACAAGAATAGATAGCCGTGTTATCGACCTTGCTTGTATATCGATGATTGTTAATAATATCAATTGTATCTTAATAATTGTTAACAACCCTACCCATTTATAAATGATTTGGTATGTTTATAATCCTATTGCATTTATTTATATTATTTTTGATTTTATAAAAAGAATATTCACTTATTAAATTTGGCAAACAATCTTAATAAAAACTTCCGCCTCGTTTTCATAATTTTTGTTTTTCAAAATTAATTTCAATTCACTGCTATGTAGAAAAGTTTGCTAAAATAATTTATTTTTTAACAAATTAAAGAAAATGATTACATTTTAATTGCGTTATTTATAAAGTAATTAATACTTTCATCTGAAAAATGGATTTTTTTTCATCGCAAATACCGGTGCCGACGCTTGCTCCCATGCGGTGCTTATACCTAATATACAAGATTATACACGTACTATTTGTTACTTAAGGAACACCTCTGGACAACAAAGAGGAACTTTTATATTTGCTTCTTTTTATTTAATAATTACAATTAAAACAAACATAATAACATTCGTAATTACTAAACACAAAATCAGCTGTTTTATGAAACTATATGTTATCACTTATTTAAAGCCAAATGGGACGAAATAACGATATTGCACATCTTGCCCCTACGTGAAATGTTTCTTATATGTAAAACTAAAACTAATTAATTTTATATTTAATTAATAAAATAATAATTGAACAAACTGTATTAACATCAAGTATCATCCATTACAAGTTTGAAAATATTCAATTGAACTTAACTGGATGAATAAGTACAAGATATATATAGGGAGAGTGTGAACTAATAGAAGGAATTGTAAAATACACACAAATGTTTATCTTCACTTAATGTAGTTTGCATTGTTTGCTATAACTCGGGTTTCGGAGGCCCATTAACACTGTCGTTTTGGTCGTTAGCAGCATATAAAATACACTATTATGTAGGCTACCAATAGTTTGTACTTTGTTTACTTTCTCATTTTAAACGCTCATTAATGTAAGTATAAGTGGATTTTTATTTCCGGCTAATTGTGTTTATAAAGGCTGGTCGTAAGGTTGGAGACCGACAGCCAGTATGGTGGCCATCTGGGTTATCCAAGGATATACTGGGCGCAGGTGTTTTCCTTAAATATAATATATACTCTACACATGAACGCATACTAACTCGTTGCTAACAAATGTATAAAATGTCTAGCCAAGAAAATTGGCATTATAAGCATTTCGTATTATCCGTAGTGCTAATAATAGGTCTTTATTTATTCCTGAAGGTGCGATGCAGAAGGCCCTGGCAACATGGCATTAATGTTTGAAAGTTAGTTGTTAATAAAGCCAAAGACAGAAAGAATAAATAAATTTTCACAGAGGGGCGGCCTTGCTTGTACAAACTAATGCCAGGGAATCGGAGTCAAAGAATCCCAAGGTTTATGTCCGTAGGTTTTAAATCTTTACGCCGTATTAATATGGTTAACGTAGAATGACTGTGACTGAAATGTTTTCACTTGCACATTGATTAATGAATGGCAAGAAATATATAATTACGTATAAAAATGTAACTCTTACTTTATCAAGTAAATCATTCTTTGTGCGCCATTTCTTAATGTATTGCTGCACAGCTTGTTGTGGTTATTCACTTCCTTCTATTATTCACTCTGTCCTTATATTTTGTTCAAATTTTCAATCCTTAATAAAATACTTTTTATTCATCCACTCAAGTTCAAATACATTGTCTTAAACTTGTAGTGGATGACACTTGATGTTAATCCTTTTATTTTCAAATTTTAATTAATTAATATAATTTGATAAATTGATTTTAGTTCTATGTGGGAGAAAAACTTTTCACAAAAGGGGCAAGGTATGCAATATATTTATTTCGTCTCATTTTGCTTAAAACAGTGATAACATATGGTTTCATAAAACAGCTGATTCCATGTTACAGGTTATGTGGTAGAACAACTGTTTAACCGTATATGTTATGTTACTTTATTTATATTATTTGTCAATATTTAATAAAAAATTTTTCACGATAAAATTTTTCTTTCTTGACCTAAATAGGAATTGACTTTTTTTGTTTTTCGGGTTTATTTAAAACAAACCCAACAGCGGAATTCCGAGTTTATGGGCAACTTGCGACACCGAAAACGTGATTTCAGCCGTTATTTATCAGCACTTCTTACACGTGTAAATGTTGCCTGTCCTAATATTTATCTAACTGCAAGAATGCGAACCCTGTAGAGCTTCCGGCATCACTCTAATACGGAGCATTCATCCACAGCTTACGTTTAATATTGAGCAGGCCCCACGAGCGTACATAACTATCTGGCTTTATTGAGTCATTATCTGCTTCAAATTAACATAAATAAATGAAAACTCTAAACCACAAATAACTTTTTTCTTTATTTAAAACCTTATGTACATTTCGAATGCATAGCAATCATCCTCAGAGGTAATTTACAATCTTGCGTGTACTACAACTTCTGCAAAAATGTTACAAATTGAGAATGTTCGATACATAAAACATTCTGCATCCGATATGTCTACATATATTTCATACCGAAGCTAATTTATCCAATATCGACTGTCTCATGCAAGTCAGTGTTTTGACTGGCCTTATCATGTTTGTAGGAAAGTATTTATACTCACCCTATACCTTCCGTTTCGTCTACAGCGATCTCTCAAGGTCAAGTCCACGGTTACATAGCCCGTACTATAACAGTGCTCGAGTATTATTAACTCTGCCAAATACTTTACTTTTATTTGTCTCATATGTGTAATTTGCCAGTTATTGATAGACAAGGAAAATTTTAAAATGTTTTTTTTATAGTTTAATATTTAGCATATGGTGTTTTAATGTTTTAGTCGCCTATAAAAAACAGCAAAATAACAGTTATGTCACAAACCATTTATGAAGGATTAACTCCTGGTAAAGGACTTCAGAATTTAGATGACTTATGGTGGAACCTTGGTTTTTAAAGGATTATCGAATTCTATGAACTGCTGAACGTTTTAAAAATAAATGGCAATAAAAATTCGTTATAGACAGGTAGAAGAACTTGATTTTATTTTAGAACTTCTTTTTTGTAGTTTGAACGGGATCAGCCAATATGACTTATTGTCTACTACGTTTGGGAAGGGGTTGGAAATATACGGCTGATTAAGTAAGGGAAACCATATGTTGGGGAATAAATATGCCATCATTTATAAAGGCACGCATACCTGAAATCAGTTGCGTGTATAAAATTTGATTTCGGGAGGGAGCACTCTACTGTTCTAGCAAAAATAAATAAATACTCATTTCACTTTTGTTTTTGTAGGAGTTTTTTTACTTGTGAAACACTATAAGTATAATAATAAAAGTAGTAAATAATAAATATAAGCAGACACAAGTTGTTCAGAAACAATTATATAAACAGTATTATATTATATAAAATTACGTTCTTTTAGAATAATAATTTCTACCTTACACTACTATTAAAAATTATTTGTTAGATATTAATATACTTTATTGGGTTTTTGATTCCTCTTTAGTAACATAACTTAAAATGCGTTATAAAAATGGTCAATTTTAATACTATATTACAGGCAAGGATGACTATATACTTTCCTTGCTAATCAAGACCTTCTCTATCGGGCCCATTGTAATGGTCCGGTGGACGTTATCCCATCCGTAAATGCAAGGATGTCATTACGTGATACACAAGTATGTAGCGTTCTGCTGAGCATCATACACTCCCGGCGGCAGGAAGGGTAGAGGAAGCAAAGGACCGTTCCACGGACATTATATTAAAGCTATAGTATTTATATTACAATAATATAGATTTGACAAGACCGTTATAAATATTATTTGATTTGTAATATTAACCAGATTATTGACATAACGTTTTAAACAAATTTACTTATATCAGTTTCCTAAACGCCTGCAACGGCTGAAATTTCTTAGCGATGGCCTTTGATGCAACACGCACTACAAAAACTAATCTTTTTGAATAGGGCTAGTACAGGTTTTCTATCACGAGTGACAGCTACACACTGATCTGTTTCCTGTCTAAAGCTTCCTGTTTATATATTCACTAGATATAAATATTCTGCTACATTCTGACGGCTGTTATTGTAAAGAGACAAATTATAATGATTAAAAAATAAATGAATTTCGTTTCAAATAAATATTTTTCTTAATAACAATAACTTGAAGCAACTATCACTAGTTTTTTAAATAAATAAAACCTCTGAATCAAAAGAAGGTCTATTTAAATCATAATGTGGATTTCTATTGCAAAGCTCTCGTCTTCAGAGGCAATTATTAAAGAAGCAACTTCAAAGAGGTTTTATTTACTTGAAATAAACATCTTTTAATTATGTTCAAATTAGCTTACTCAGTTTTTTGATTTAAGAACTCTTAAATAAATGTATTCTCATTAATTGTTAATTATTATTAGTTCTCTCTAGATGTTTGTCTTGAAAAATATAAATTCATAATAATAATAGTGGGGGAAATCAACTTCTTGTCTATTCTGAGGTGTTGTATTTGTTAGAAATAAACTTAGTAAAGATAGGTATTACGGTTTTTCAATAGAAAATTCTAGTGAAATAGTGGCAAAACACCGTAGTAGAAGTAAAACAATCATTAAAATTTAGCAACGGATTAAAAGCTTCTAATGTGCTTTATAAAAGCTTCTAATGTGCTTTATAAAAGCTTCTAATGTGCTTTATAAAAGCTTCTAATGTGCTTTATAAAAGCTTCTAATGTGCTTTATAAATAATATTTATTGTGACTTTGAAACGTAAATTCAGAAGGGTTTCAACAAAAGCTGCGATGTTTCACAAGATAAAGGGCCATCCTCATTTGTAAGACACAAAGAATACAATAAGTCACAAGGCCTAATATAAATACGGCGATGTCTGCGCGTGTCGCGTACTGATTCACCCGACATCCAACCCACGCTTATGATTCACATTTAAAATTATGGGCGGACACATTCCGTCTAGCCGAGGCTAGCCCCGCCATCTAAACAACGGAATGCATTCATTTTATAGCAGAAAACATGCCAACCGAATTACACACGCATAAGCCTTAAAGCGCGAGAAAAAAGTTTTTGGTCAACAGATTTTAGAATCAATTTTGCAAAAAAGTTGAATTTTATTGTGATGAGATTTAAGAATGAAACCCCACTCTCCAGCGTTCGTTGAGTGAAGAAGCCGCTGATGCTGCATAGTGCCGTTGCCCATTAATACGAAACCCCACTCTCCAGCGTTCGTTGAGTGAAGAAGCCGCTGATGCTGCATAGTGCCGTTGCCCATTAATACGAAACCCCACTCTCCAGCGTTCGTTGAGTGAAGAAGCCGCTGATGCTGCATAGTGCCGTTGGCCAGCAATTCGATACCCCACTCTCCAGCGTTCGTTGAGTGAAGAAGCCGCTGATGCTGCATAGTGCCGTTGCCCATTAATACGAAACCCCACTCTCCAGCGTTCGTTGAGTGAAGAATCCGCTGATGCTGCATAGTGTCGTTGCCCATTAATACGAAACCCCACTCTCCAGCGTTCGTTGAGTGAAGAAGCCGCTGATGCTGCATAGTGCCGTTGGCCAGCAATTCGATACCACACTCTCCAGCGTTCGTTGAGTGAAGAAGCCGCTGATGCTGCATAGTGCCGTTGCCCATTAATACGAAACCCCACTCTCCAGCGTTCGTTGAGTGAAGAAGCCGCTGATGGCTGTATAGTGACGTTGGCCAGCAATTCGATACCCCACTCTCCAGCGTTCGTTGAGTGAAGCAGTCGCTGATGGCTGTATAGTGACGTTGCCCAGCAATACGATACCCCACTCTCCAGCGTTCGTTGAGTGAAGAAGCCGCTGATGGTTGTATAGTGACGTTTAAAACAGAACAGGATTATACGTTGGTGAAATCGACCAGAGGGAGTGGGGATTACAGCCTTCTGAGCGAATAGGAGGTTCACATCTTGCTGCGTGGGTGAGCCTTGTTGCCAATTCAACGTTAAACTTCCGTTCGTCGCTCAGTCTCAATCAAGACTTAACTATCTCGATCATTACAAAAATTTGGGGGTCTAGGTCGGTATCGAACTGCGTATCTTCATGTTCAAAGTCTAGCGCTTTTTGTCTAGCCAATTTTCCATAGATAGAAATGAACCTCTCAAAGATCTATATGAAAAACCTCCATTTCATAACCTTAAATTGTTGCCATGGTTACCACACAATATCATAAATAATGATCTAGGATTAATAATGAAAGAAAAGAATAATATTAACAAACAAACTGTATTAACGTTATCGTAAAGGAAAGCGACAAAACTAAAACACAATGCAAGCCACGAAATAAAAGAAATCGTATAAATACTAACAAATGAAAATAATAGTCCAATACCACACACAAAAAGGAAAATGGAAAATTGCAAAGAAATTAGTTTTCTGTTTTGCCACTTAATATTCTTATTCTGATATATGTATATTTATATGAATTGTAATTATAAATTAAATAGAAACTAAAATAAAATTTGTCTTTGTTGATTTAAATAGGAATGGACTTTTAAAAAATTTTTGTAATACTCTTGACTTATTTTCTTGTGTCATGATAATGCTTATGTCACATCCTAATTTATTTATAGCCGTGATTAGCGGACATTTATTTACATTATTATGACATTTTATGTAAATTTATGAAGATATTTAATGGTGGACGTGTATATATTAGTTCATATTTTTGTGTGTAAATGAATTCAATTTGTTTACGAGTGTAAAGTGAAACACTCATCGTATTACAGTCAAACTAAATTTTTCTTTTTATAATCACTTCAAACTTCTAACCTATATGCATGAAAAACATTTTAATACTCGTATATAGGATAGTATTTAAATAATTGTTGCATGTTAAATATTATTAATTACATACTTTTTCAATTTCTGAATTAACTCCGGTTAATAATTAAGTGGTGTTTATGAGAGATAATTCATGTCTCATTATAAGAAAAAACAGTTCTTCAATAATTAAGGCAGTTCTAATAGAGAGGATTAAATTCAGAATATAAAATACGATTTTTTGGGTAAAAAATCTGTAAGTTAATGAATTGTTTTATCAACTAGCTACTCTTGACGGTATTAGCCACCGGCAATGGCTGGTTGCTGTCCCAGCGTTCGATCTGACAACACCGCATCCCTACCCTACCACAAATCCATTCCTATTCAACTTTAAATCAAAGTATAATCACTGTCCACTTATTCATATCTCGCGCAATACGGAAGTTTTAAGGATCAGCCAGAATGAGCTACGATAGATGAGAAAGAATGTCGAATATGTTGAAGATAAAAGAATAAAATTCTCGTCGTGCAGGATGTAGGAAAGGTTAGGTTTACAGGGCCGTAAAGAGGTATCCATCCTCACAGGGTTTTACCACCTTGTAAGAAAAACAACCTTTTCCCAGTCATTAATAAACTTATAGACTTATTTACCTCAATACTATCTTCTTATCAAGAGTCCTGTAGTGTCAGGGGCATTATCGATGTTCTTTATTTATGCCATTAGTTTAATAATGTCTTGAAAATGAGAAGAAACTAGTTTTGAAGGGTTGCGTCGTACTAATAAATAATCCTTCTCGACTCTTTTAAACAACCGACGTGTTATTCTAAACATTTCCTTACGAGTGCCCACATGGTAGGCCTATCTATACATCCCGTGCCTCCCAGATCACTAAATACATATTACAACACCCGTTTACGCTAAGCAAATCATACTGCGAGTAAACGGTTGCAATAAAATAAAGAAACACTTTTTCATCTTTTGCTATCCTAAATGATTCTAAATACTAAACTGTCAAACATAACCTAAAGATATTAACAGTAGCTAATATACGAATAAACAATAGCATAATCCGGATAATACGTGTATAACACATGCGACGTAGCAAGAGAGGAGTTCCACGCGACGACTAGTGGAAGAGTAGGCATCTGTCTAGCCCCTCTCTCTCTCACACACACCTAAGTACAGTGGTAAACAAGATAGTGAGTGTACAGTACAGTGACTGTAACGGACCGATACGCATAGCCGCGAAGTTTGACACTGAGCTGCCCAAGTCCCTTGCCATAGCTCGCGATTTAAACTTCCTCCCAGACGGAAAAATCAAAGACGTGAACTGAAAATAACCATGTAAGACATAAAACAGACTGGAGGTTGAGAGAAAGTAAAGAAGTGGTGAGATAGTGGTAAACGTGTAAGGTGAAAACTTTGTAGTCTATACTTGCTGTTAGTAAGATGTTTAAGAATTTTTGAGACACGACATTTCGAATAGTACTAAATAATCATCATAGGTTTCCTCTGTAGTTCAACTGAATTCCGACCCCGTATTCAATAAAGCGTAAACAAGCGTTTATAATGAGCAAAACATGTCACAGATTAGTTTGACGATATCAGTGATAACAACATCAGCTGTGTTATAAAAACAAACTCCTTGTCACAGTATGACTACAATAGTGCTGTACTTGCAATGCATTAGAAAACAATTATAAGATTAATAAGAATTAAAACCATAAATTATCATAAAGATAATATTGTTCGATAAAGAAAGACCTTTTGTGTATTTTTAGATATTGTGTATGCAACTGGTTGCATCATAATTGTTAAGCATAGTAACCCGACCATTCTTCTAAACGCTAAATGTTTGTTTTCAACTAGAATTAAACATCTATTGTACAAAATATTACAAATAATCTTCTACAAAACGAATTATCAGAAATAATACTCTATAAAAAAAACAGTACTAGAAATAGTAATTTACTGAACGTTTCATAAAATGCCTTCTACAGAACAGAAACATGTAGAAATAGAAAGGCTCGTCCTTTATAAAACACAATATTAGAAATAGTCCTTTATAAAACAAAATATAAAAAACAATACTATACAATTTATAAAACTCTCGCTAACGCCTCAAAAAAATACAAATTTTGGAAAATAGAATCGCCCTCAGCACACGTGAAACGTTACTAATTTGACGTAATAACTCGCGAGTTGCCTTGAAATGTAATTAAATTTGCTGTTGACTCCCAAAAAATTACAAATTTTGAAAAAATCAATTGCAACACATAAATTCAACAAGCTTTGTGTGGTGTAAGTTTTATCGTTTTTTAGCGATAGAAATAAAAGTCGTGTAAATATGTTCAACTCAATATTTTGTTTTGTGCGTGGAATAGGGTCTGTAAGTGTTTGTTTTGTCCTCTTGAGTAATTTTGCGACCCTTTGTCGCCAAACCTGAGATGTGTGCTGTTTTATAATTCTATAAGGTTTGTGTACCGGGAGAAACATGGTGCGTGGTGCTAATAGTGCTTTTTTCAACTTAAGTAAAAGTTCCTCAAGTTTTTTCAAGTGGTTAAAGTTGTTTTTTTTTCAAATTTGTAATTTTTGGGAGGCAACAGCATATTTAATTACATTTCGAAGCACTCTGCGAGGTAAATAAAGCCGACTCGATAAATTAGTAACGTTCTACGTGTGCTGTGTAGGGGAATTATATTTCGAAGCACTCTGCGAGGTAAATAAAGCCGACTCGATATATTAGTAACGTTCTACGTGTGCTGTGTAGGGGAATTACATTTCGAAGCACTCTGCGAGGTAAATAAAGCCGACTCGATAAATTAGTAACGTTCTACGTGTGCTGTGTAGGGGAATTACATTTCGAAGCACTCTGCGAGGTAAATAAAGCCGACTCGATAAATTAGTAACGTTCTACGTGTGCTGTGTAGGGGAATTATATTTCGAAGCACTCTGCGAGGTAAATAAAGCCAACCCGATAAATTAGTAACGTTCTACGTGTGCTGTGTAGGGGAATTACATTTCGAAGCACTCTGCGAGGTAAATAAAGCCGACTCGATAAATTAGTAACGTTCTACGTGTGCTGTGTAGGGGAATTATATTTCGAAACACTCTGCGAGGTAAATAAAGCCGACTCGATAAATTAGTAACGTTCTACGTGTGCTGTGTAGGGGAATTACATTTCGAAGCACTCTGCGAGGTAAATAAAGCCGACCCGATAAATTAGTAACGTTCTACGTGTGCTGTGTAGGGGAATTACATTTCGAAGCACTCTGCGAGGTAAATAAAGCCGACTCGATAAATTAGTAACGTTCTACGTGTGGTGTGTAGGGGAATTACATTTCGAAGCACTCTGCGAGGTAAATAAAGCCGACCCGATAAATTAGTAACGTTCTACGTGTGGTGTGTAGGGGAATTACATTTCGAAGCACTCTGCGAGGTAAATAAAGCCAACCCGATAAATTAGTAACGTTCTACGTGTGCTGTGTAGGGGAATTACATTTCGAAGCACTCTGCGAGGTAAATAAAGCCGACTCGATAAATTAGTAACGTTCTACGTGTGCTGTGTAGGGGAATTACATTTCGAAGCACTCTGCGAGGTAAATAAAGCCGACTCGATAAATTAGTAACGTTCAACGTGTGCTGTGTAGGGGAATTACATTTCGAAGCACTCTGCGAGGTAAATAAAGCCAACCCGATAAATTAGTAACGTTCTACGTGTGCTGTGTAGGGGAATTATATTTCGAAGCACTCTGCGAGGTAAATAAAGCCGACTCGATAAATTAGTAACGTTCTACGTGTGCTGTGTAGGGGAATTACATTTCGAAGCACTCTGCGAGGTAAATAAAGCCGACCCGATAAATTAGTAACGTTCTACGTGTGCTGTGTAGGGGAATTACATTTCGAAGCACTCTGCGAGGTAAATAAAGCCAACTCGATAAATTAGTAACGTTCTACGTGTGGTGTGTAGGGGAATTATATTTCGAAGCACTCTGCGAGGTAAATAAAGCCGACTCGATAAATTAGTAACGTTCTACGTGTGCTGTGTAGGGGAATTACATTTCGAAGCACTCTGCGAGGTAAATAAAGCCGACTCGATAAATTAGTAACGTTCTACGTGTGGTGTGTAGGGGAATTACATTTCGAAGCACTCTGCGAGGTAAATAAAGCCGACCCGATAAATTAGTAACGTTCTACGTGTGGTGTGTAGGGGAATTACATTTCGAAGCACTCTGCGAGGTAAATAAAGCCAACCCGATAAATTAGTAACGTTCTACGTGTGCTGTGTAGGGGAATTACATTTCGAAGCACTCTGCGAGGTAAATAAAGCCGACTCGATAAATTAGTAACGTTCTACGTGTGCTGTGTAGGGGAATTACATTTCGAAGCACTCTGCGAGGTAAATAAAGCCGACTCGATAAATTAGTAACGTTCAACGTGTGCTGTGTAGGGGAATTACATTTCGAAGCACTCTGCGAGGTAAATAAAGCCAACCCGATAAATTAGTAACGTTCTACGTGTGCTGTGTAGGGGAATTACATTTCGAAGCACTCTGCGAGGTAAATAAAGCCAACTCGATAAATTAGTAAGGTTCTACGTGTGGTGTGTAGGGGAATTATATTTCAAAGTTTTAAATTGTTAAGAAAGCGATAGTTTTCATACTTTTTCCGTATTCCTGATGACTTTATGCGTCGCCCGGTATAATTTCTTTTGCTAAAATCGAACACGTGGGAACGGGAAATAAATACCCAAAACCAAAATAATAAGAAATAAAAAAGCATCTTTCACAAAGATTTTATTAAAGATCCGCCAACCCTTTTTAATGGACTCAAGACTTGTCCAACTTAGCAAAACACATGTTCGAAAGGTTATAATATGTATTACTTCCTGTCAGTACGGTCGCAAAAGGGAACCTGCTTGTTATGAAATACAAAAGAGAGACTATGCAAAATACAAGGCAAGTAAGGAATTATCATTAAGGCAGGAAAGTACAATTTAGTTGTATACCATTTCACTAGTCAACCAGTTAGTTTAATTATTGTTGTACATCCGAACTTCCTAAGCAGATAATTTGCAGCCTTACTGTAATATATTTACAGCACTCGAGTTTCCTGAATAAGCTAAATAAGTAATATTAAGCAGTTGGAGCAACTGTGCTGTAATTCTTAATTATAAATAAGTAATTTCCTCTGAAGATGAATGGTTAGCAATCGAAATGTACATCTGGAAATAAGTAAAAGGTTTCTGAGTTTAAGAGGTTTTACATATTTATAATTAAGCTAAATAAAGTTTTGTAAGTGCTTCAAGAGTGTGATATTTTGTGTATCAGTGATATGTTATGTTAGGTTTTCCTACGATCCTGACAATATTTCATTTAAATATTTTATTCATGGGTTCATATTATTATGAATATTCAATACAAGTTCTCCTTGGAATTTGTTTTCGTCATAGTCTGGAAAAAAGTATACTTTTTGTAACACAGAACGGCAATGTTTAAACCAATAGGAATAAATTTTAGTATCACATAAAAATACTATGGCAAATTCAAAAATAAATAAATAAGAGAGAAATACAAGAACATTTTTAAACCAGAATAAATTAAAAATAAAACTTTCACTCACACAAACAGTTGTTCCAGAGCGATCTAACTTAGGCACAAAACAATAACACCGACATACAAAGCGCGAAGAACGAGACGAGAAGAGCAGAGCGCCGTCGTAGCCGATAGAGTGCGCGAGGTAAAGTCCCGAATAGTGCTCCCGCCCCACGTGTGTCCCTAAATAGAACTCGTCTCTTTCTACCTCTTGTTATTTTCGGTAGACATCAAGCCTTCAGTTAAATGCATCGCAAGGTATGTCCACCTTGAAAACACGGTAATGCCGAATATTTATGTTTTTACTAACAGTCGTTAACGCCTTATACACAAAGCTTCGCCTTGCTGTGAAGCTATTTGCGCTGCGGTCATCTCTGTACTTCCTTCTCCGATTGTTGGCTTCGGACACGAAAGTTCAGCTTTATAGGACATCGTTTAACGCCTTATACACAAAGCTTCGCCTTACGGTCATCTCTGTACTTCCTTCTCCAATTGATGGATACGGACACGAAAGATCAGCTTTATAGGACATCGTTTAACGCCTTATACACAAAGCCTCGCCTTGCGGTCATCTCTGTACTTCCTTCTCCGATTGTTGGCTTCGGACACGAAAGTTCAGCTTTATAGGACATCGTGTAATGCCTTATACACAAAGCTTCAAATTGCTGTGAAGCTATTTGGGCTGCGGTCATCTCTGTACTTCCTTCTCCGATTGTTGGCTTCGGACACGAAAGTTAAGCTTTATAGGACATCGTTTAACGCCTTATACACAAAGCTTCACCTTACGGTCGTCTCTGTACTTCCATCTCCAATTGATGGGTACGGACACGAAAGTTCAGCTTTATAGGACATCGTGTAATGCCTTAAACACAAAGCTTCAAATTGCTGTGAAGCTATTTGGGCTGCGGTCATCTCTGTACTTCCTTCTCCAATTGATGGATACGGACACGAAAGATCAGCTTTATAGGACATTGTTTAACGCCTTTTACACGAAGCTTCGCCTTACGGTCATCTCTGTACTTCCTTCTCCGACTGTTGACTTCGGACACGAAAGTTCAGCTTCATAGGACATCGTTTAACGCCTTTTACACGAAGCTTCGCCTTGCGTTCATCTCTGTACTTCCTTCTCCGATTGTTGGCGTCGGACACGAAAGTTCAGCTTTTAGGACATTGTTTAACGCCTTATACACAAAGCTTCGAATTGCGTTCATCTCTGTACTTCCATCTCCAATTGTTGGCTTCGGACACGAAAGTTAAGCTTCATAGGACATCGTTTAACGCCTTATACACAAAGCTTCACCTTACGGTCATCTCTGTACTTCCATCTCCGATTGTTGGCTTCGGACACAAAAGTTAAGCTTTATAGGACATCGTTTAACGCTTTATACACAAAGCTTCGAATTGCGGTCATCTCTGTACTTCCTTCTCCGACTGTTGACTTCGGACACGAAAGTTCAGCTTCATAGGACATCGTTTAACGCCTTATACACAAAGCTTCACCTTACGGTCATCTCTGTACTTCCATCTCCGATTGTTGGCTTCGGACACAAAAGTTAAGCTTCATAGGACATCGTTTAACGCCTTTTACACGAAGCTTCGCCTTGCGTTCATCTCTGTACTTCCTTCTCCTATTGTTGGCGTCGGACACGAAAGTTCAGCTTTTAGGACATTGTTTAACGCCTTATACACAAAGCTTCACCTTACGGTCATCTCTGTACTTCCTTCTCCGATTGTTGGCGTCGGACACGAAAGTTCAGCTTTTAGGACATTGTTTGACGCTTTATACACAAAGCTTCACCTTACGGTCATCTCTGTACTTCCTTCTCCGACTGTTGGCTTCGGACACGAAAGTTAAGCTTTATAGGACATCGTTTAACGCCTTATACACAAAGCTTCACCTTACGGTCATCTCTGTACTTCCATCTCCGATTGTTGGCTTCGGACACAAAAGTTAAGCTTTATAGGACATCGTTTAACGCTTTATACACAAAGCTTCGAATTGCGTTCATCTCTGTACTTCCTTCTCCGACTGTTGACTTCGGACACGAAAGTTCAGCTTCATAGGACATCGTTTAACGCCTTATACACAAAGCTTCACCTTACGGTCATCTCTGTACTTCCATCTCCGATTGTTGGCTTCGGACACAAACGTTAAGCTTTATAGGACATCGTTTAACGCTTTATACACAAAGCTTAGCCTTGCGTTCATCTCTGTACTTCCTTCTCCGACTGTTGACTTCGGACACGAAAGTTCAGCTTCATAGGACATCGTTTGACGCCATATACACAAAGCTTAGCCTTGCGGTCATCTCTGTACTTCCTTCTCCGATTGTTGGCTTCGGACACAAAAGTTAAGCTTTATAGGACATCGTTTAACGCTTTATACACAAAGCTTAGCCTTGCGTTCATCTCTGTACTTCCTTCTCCGACTGTTGGCTTCGGACACAAAAGTTAAGCTTTATAGGACATCGTTTAACGCCTTATAGACAAAGCTTCGAATTGCGTTCATCTCTGTACTTCCTTCTCCGACTGTTGACTTCGGACAAGAAAGTTCAGCTTCATAGGACATCGTTTAACGCCTTTTACACAAAGCTTCGAATTGCGTTCATCTCTGTACTTCCTTCTCCGATTGTTGGCGTCGGACACGAAAGTTCAGCTTTTAGGACATTGTTTAACGCCTTATACACAAAGCTTCGAATTGCGTTCATCTCTGTACTTCCTTCTCCGACTGTTGACTTCGGACACGAAAGTTCAGCTTCATAGGACATCGTTTAACGCCTTATACACAAAGCTTCGCCTTACGGTCATCTCTGTACTTCCATCTCCGATTGTTGGCTTCGGACACAAAATTTAAGCTTTATAGGACATCGTTTAACGCCTTATACACAAAGCTTCGCCTTACGGTCATCTCTGTACTTCCTTCTCCGACTGTTGGCTTCGGACACGAAAGTTCAGCTTTTAGGACATTGTTTAACGCCTTATACACAAAGCTTCGAATTGCGTTCATCTCTGTACTTCCTTCTCTGACTGTTGACTTCGGACACAAAAGTTAAGCTTTATAGGACATCGTTTAACGCCTTATACACAAAGCTTCGAATTGCGTTCATCTCTGTACTTCCTTCTCCGACTGTTGACTTCGGACACGAAAGTTCAGCTTCATAGGACATCGTTTGACGCTTTATACACAAAGCTTCACCTTACGGTCATCTCTGTACTTCCATCTCCGACTGTTGACTTCGGACACGAAGGTTCAGCTTCATAGGACATCGTTTAACGCCTTATACACAAAGCTTCACCTTACGGTCATCTCTGTACTTCCTTCTCCGACTGTTGGCTTCGGACACGAAAGTTCAGCTTTTAGGACATTGTTTAACGCCTTATACACAAAGCTTCGAATTGCGTTCATCTCTGTACTTCCTTCTCTGACTGTTGACTTCGGACACAAAAGTTAAGCTTTATAGGACATCGTTTAACGCCTTATACACAAAGCTTCGAATTGCGTTCATCTCTGTACTTCCTTCTCCGACTGTTGACTTCGGACACGAAAGTTCAGCTTCATAGGACATCGTTTAACGCCTTATACACAAAGCTTCGCCTTACGGTCATCTCTGTACTTCCATCTCCGATTGTTGGCTTCGGACACAAAATTTAAGCTTTATAGGACATCGTTTAACGCCTTATACACAAAGCTTCGAATTGCGTTCATCTCTGTACTTCCTTCTCCGACTGTTGACTTCGGACACGAAAGTTCAGCTTCATAGGACATCGTTTAACGCCTTATACACAAAGCTTCGCCTTGCGGTCATCTCTGTACTTCCTTCTCCGACTGTTGGCTTCGGACACGAAAGTTCAGCTTCATAGGACATCGTTTAACGCCTTTTACACGAAGATTCGCCTTGCGGTCATCTCTGTACTTCCTTCTCCGACTGTTGGCGTCGGACACGAAAGTTCAGCTTCATAGGACATTGTTTAACGCCTTATACACAAAGCTTCGCCTTGCGGTCATCTCTGTACTTCCTTCTCCGACTGTTGGCTTCGGACACGAAAGTTCAGCTTCATAGGACATCGTTTAACGCCTTTTACACGAAGCTTCGCCTTGCGGTCATCTCTGTACTTCCTTCTCCGACTGTTGACTTCGGACACGAAAGTTCAGCTTCATAGGACATCGTTTAACGCCTTTTACACGAAGCTTCGCCTTGCGGTCATCTCTGTACTTCCTTCTCCGACTGTTGGCTTCGGACACGAAAGTTCAGTTTCATAGGACATCGTTTAACGCCTTTTACACGAAGCTTCGCCTTGCGGTCATCTCTGTACTTCCTTCTCCGACTGTTGGCTTCGGACACGAAAGTTCAGCTTCATAGGACATCGTTTAACGCCTTTTACACGAAGCTTCGCCTTGCGGTCATCTCTGTACTTCCTTCTCCGACTGTTGGCTTCGGACACGAAAGTTCAGCTTCATAGGACATCGTTTAACGCCTTTTACACGAAGCTTCGCCTTGCGGTCATCTCTATACTTCCTTCTCCGACTGTTGACTTCGGACACGAAAGTTCAGCTTCATAGGACATCGTTTAACGCCTTATACACAAAGCTTCACCTTACGGTCATCTCTGTACTTCCTTCTCCGACTGTTGACTTCGGACACGAAAGTTCAGCTTCATAGGACATCGTTTAACGCCTTATACACAAAGCTTCACCTTACGGTCATCTCTGTACTTCCATCTCCGATTGTTGGCTTCGGACACAAACGTTAAGCTTTATAGGACATCGTTTAACGCCTTATACACAAAGCTTCGAATTGCGTTCATCTCTGTACTTCCTTCTCCGACTGTTGACTTCGGACACGAAAGTTCAGCTTCATAGGACATCGTTTAACGCCTTATACACAAAGCTTCACCTTACGGTCATCTCTGTACTTCCATCTCCGATTGTTGGCTTCGGACACAAAAGTTAAGCTTTATAGGACATCGTTTAACGCCTTATACACAAAGCTTCGAATTGCGTTCATCTCTGTACTTCCTTCTCCGACTGTTGACTTCGGACACGAAAGTTCAGCTTCATAGGACATCGTTTAACGCCTTATACACAAAGCTTCGCCTTACGGTCATCTCTGTACTTCCTTCTCCGACTGTTGGCTTCGGACACGAAAGTTCAGCTTCATAGGACATCGTTTAACGCCTTTTACACGAAGCTTCGCCTTGCGGTCATCTCTGTACTTCCTTCTCCGATTGTTGGCGTCGGACACAAAAGTTCAGCTTTTAGGACATTGTTTAACGCCTTATACACAAAGCTTCGAATTGCGTTCATCTCTGTACTTCCTTCTCCGACTGTTGGCTTCGGACACGAAAGTTCAGCTTCATAGGACATCGTTTGACGCTTTATACACAAAGCTTAGCCTTGCGGTCATCTCTGTACTTCCTTCTCCGATTGTTGACTTCGGACAAGAAAGTTCAGCTTCATAGGACATCGTTTAACGCTTTATACACAAAGCTTAGCCTTGCAATCATCTCTGTACTTCCTTCTCCGATTGTTGACTTCGGACAAGAAAGTTCAGCTTCATAGGACATCGTTTAACGATTTATACACAAAGCTTAGCCTTGCGGTCATCTCTGTACTTCCTTCTCCGATTGTTGACTTCGGACAAGAAAGTTCAGCTTCATAGGACATCGTTTGACGCTTTATACACAAAGCTTAGCCTTGCGGTCATCTCTGTACTTCCTTCTCCGATTGTTGACTTCGGACAAGAAAGTTCAGCTTCATAGGACATCGTTTAACGCTTTATACACAAAGCTTAGCCTTGCGGTCATCTCTGTACTTCCTTCTCCGATTGTTGACTTCGGACAAGAACGTTCAGCTTCATAGGACATCGTTTGACGCTTTATACACAAAGCTTAGCCTTGCGGTCATCTCTGTACTTCCTTCTCCGATTGTTGACTTCGGACAAGAAAGTTCAGCTTCATAGGACATCGTTTAACGCTTTATACACAAAGCTTAGCCTTGCGGTCATCTCTGTACTTCCTTCTCCGACTGTTGAATTCGGACACGAAAGTTCAGCTTCATAGGACATCGTTTAACGCCTTATACACAAAGCTTAGCCTTGCGGTCATCTCTGTACTTCCTTCTCCGATTGTTGACTTCGGACAAGAAAGTTCAGCTTCATAGGACATCGTTTAACGCCTTTTACACGAAGCTTCGCCTTGCGGTCATCTCTGTACTTCCTTCTCCGATTGTTGGCGTCGGACACGAAAGTTCAGCTTCATAGGACATCGTTTGACACTTTATACACAAAGCTTAGCCTTGCGGTCATCTCTGTACTTCCTTCTCCGATTGTTGACTTCGGACAAGAAAGTTCAGCTTCATAGGACATCGTTTAACGCCTTTTACACGAAGCTTCGCCTTGCGGTCATCTCTGTACTTCCTTCTCCGATTGTTGGCGTCGGACACGAAAGTTCAGCTTCATAGGACATCGTTTAACGCTTTATACACAAAGCTTAGCCTTGCGGTCATCTCTGTACTTCCTTCTCCGATTGTTGGCGTCGGACACGAAAGTTCAGCTTCATAGGACATCGTTTGACGCTTTATACACAAAGCTTAGCCTTGCGGTCATCTCTGTACTTCCTTCTCCGATTGTTGGCGTCGGACACAAAAGTTCAGCTTTTAGGACATTGTTTAACGCCTTATACACAAAGCTTCGAATTGCGTTCATCTCTGTACTTCCTTCTCCGACTGTTGGCTTCGGACACGAAAGTTCAGCTTCATAGGACATCGTTTGACGCTTTATACACAAAGCTTAGCCTTGCGGTCATCTCTGTACTTCCTTCTCCGATTGTTGACTTCGGACAAGAAAGTTCAGCTTCATAGGACATCGTTTAACGCTTTATACACAAAGCTTAGCCTTGCGGTCATCTCTGTACTTCCTTCTCCGATTGTTGACTTCGGACAAGAAAGTTCAGCTTCATAGGACATCGTTTAACGATTTATACACAAAGCTTAGCCTTGCGACAATCTCTGTACTTCCTTCTCCGACTGTTGACTTCGGACACGAAAGTTCAGCTTCATAGGACATCGTTTAACGCCTTATACACAAAGCTTAGCCTTGCGGTCATCTCTGTACTTCCTTCTCCGATTGTTGACTTCGGACAAGAAAGTTCAGCTTCATAGGACATCGTTTAACGCCTTTTACACGAAGCTTCGCCTTGCGGTCATCTCTGTACTTCCTTCTCCGATTGTTGGCGTCGGACACGAAAGTTCAGCTTCATAGGACATCGTTTGACACTTTATACACAAAGCTTAGCCTTGCGGTCATCTCTGTACTTCCTTCTCCGATTGTTGACTTCGGACAAGAAAGTTCAGCTTCATAGGACATCGTTTAACGCCTTTTACACGAAGCTTCGCCTTGCGGTCATCTCTGTACTTCCTTCTCCGATTGTTGGCGTCGGACACGAAAGTTCAGCTTCATAGGACATCTTTTAACGCTTTATACACAAAGCTTAGCCTTGCGGTCATCTCTGTACTTCCTTCTCCGATTGTTGGCGTCGGACACGAAAGTTCAGCTTCATAGGACATCGTTTGACGCTTTATACACAAAGCTTAGCCTTGCGGTCATCTCTGTACTTCCTTCTCCGATTGTTGACTTCGGACAAGAAAGTTCAGCTTCATAGGACATCGTTTAACGCCTTTTACACGAAGCTTCGCCTTGCGGTCATCTCTGTACTTCCTTCTCCGATTGTTGACTTCGGACAAGAACGTTCAGCTTCATAGGACATCGTTTGACGCTTTATACACAAAGCTTAGCCTTGCGGTCATCTCTGTACTTCCTTCTCCGATTGTTGACTTCGGACAAGAAAGTTCAGCTTCATAGGACATCGTTTAACGCTTTATACACAAAGCTTAGCCTTGCGGTCATCTCTGTACTTCCTTCTCCGACTGTTGACTTCGGACACGAAAGTTCAGCTTCATAGGACATCGTTTAACGCCTTATACACAAAGCTTAGCCTTGCGGTCATCTCTGTACTTCCTTCTACGATTGTTGACTTCGGACAAGAAAGTTCAGCTTCATAAGACATCGTTTAACGCCTTTTACACGAAAATTCGCCTTGCGGTCATCTCTGTACTTCCTTCTCCGATTGTTGGCGTCGGACACGAAAGTTCAGCTTCATAGGACATCGTTTGACACTTTATACACAAAGCTTAGCCTTGCGGTCATCTCTGTACTTCCTTCTCCGATTGTTGACTTCGGACAAGAAAGTTCAGCTTCATAGGACATCGTTTAACGCCTTTTACACGAAGCTTCGCCTTGCGGTCATCTCTGTACTTCCTTCTCCGATTGTTGGCGTCGGACACGAAAGTTCAGCTTCATAGGACATCGTTTAACGCTTTATACACAAAGCTTAGCCTTGCGGTCATCTCTGTACTTCCTTCTCCGATTGTTGGCGTCGGACACGAAAGTTCAGCTTCATAGGACATCGTTTGACGCTTTATACACAAAGCTTAGCCTTGCGGTCATCTCTGTACTTCCTTCTCCGATTGTTGACTTCGGACAAGAAAGTTCAGCTTCATAGGACATCGTTTAACGCCTTTTACACGAAGCTTCGCCTTGCGGTCATCTCTGTACTTCCTTCTCCGATTGTTGGCGTCGGACACGAAAGTTCAGCTTCATAGGACATCGTTTAACGCTTTATACACAAAGCTTAGCCTTGCGGTCATCTCTGTACTTCCTTCTCCGATTGTTGGCGTCGGACACGAAAGTTCAGCTTCATAGGACATCGTTTGACGCTTTATACACAAAGCTTAGCCTTGCGGTCATCTCTGTACTTCCTTCTCCGATTGTTGACTTCGGACAAGAAAGTTCAGCTTCATAGGACATCGTTTAACGCCTTATACACAAAGCTTCGCCTTGCGGTCATCTCTGTACTTCCTGCTGGTGACATTGAACGTGACAGGCGTCGCATTTATGTAACTGGTTGTTAAGTTTCTCTGGCAGAATTTTTACAGTGTACAAAGTAACTGAGGGAACCTTGTATGCAATAATACATTTACAGATTTTAAATAATAGTTCTGAAACAAGCTCCTATCGCATCCACATTTAAAAAAATGTAACGTTTTAAAACGCTTTTCAATGGTCCGAACATGTTTATAACTACGTCAGTTAAATAACTCGAAACAGCGGTATGTTTTTAAAAACAATTTATTCAGGCCAAAGACCTGTTACGACAAACACGCACACGGACAAACACAGGGTTGGTGACACAAGACACTTGCTTTACGCGCGAGCACAATCATATGCACACACGCTTACGAGCGCGGAACCTATCTTAATAAATTACCATGCTTTTACATTTTGTAACCAGTCAAGATTTGGAGAAGAAACACATAAGAGACGGTTCAAGCAATGACTGCCACATTTATCGCTAAATATAGGTCAGCGACGAACGGGTATGGGATATAATCACAAACGCGCGCCTTTTAAACGTTTATTCCTTTACCCCAACATGTTTGGACATGTACATAATTACGTCATACAAGCGTGAGCACGCACACGTACAAACACATTCACACATGTGCGCACACATACACAAACGCACAAGCGTGCCTCTTCAACGGTTTCTGCTTTACCCCAACATTCACGTCACGTCACAATTATTTTCGAAACCATCCCCCATCAAATCCCATAACGGTTTTCAATGGAAATTAACGATTTTTCAAAAAACCCGTTTACTCTCTGGGGACAACCGGCGATTTTGATATCTACTGATGTCGTACAGACTACAGTGCTGGAGCGCCATAACGAATAAGGCTATACGAGGTCGACAGATCGTACAATAAAGTTTAAAAAGATACAATTTACTACTGTCTACTAAAGTGTTAATAATAAAGCTTTTAATACAAAACAAGAATTCCTTAGTCTTGTAATAGAAGTGTGCTAGATTATGGAAACTGTGTCACCGCTTTGTCGTATTCATGGTGAGTGGGGTGGCTTCGACACAAATCCGCATGGCTAATTAGTTTCGGAAAGAAAGATGGAATGTTGATTGTCGGCCAGCACAACGCAACCTGGCGGCAAATATACTAATGTTTTACAACTAATGCCAACAGTATGACCAACGAAATAACAAAAAAATAATACTAAGCAGCTGCTCTAACATTTTCCATAGCTTTTATACAGTTACAATTGGTTATATATATATAGTTCAGTGTTGTTACAGTGTACGAAGCTCTTGAACTTATCAATATATTACATTCATTAACCGTTTCGAGAACATTGTTTTATTCATATTATTGCTAATGAAATATATTTGTATATTAATAAATATATATTTAACAAGTAAACACACACACGTATTTAAATGTATTTCCTGTAGGTACTTGTAGTAGTAATATCACAAAATTAGTATTCATAAGTCAAAATTGTAAAATTAGCCGAACATTAATGTATACTGTGCATACTCAGACAAAACAAGGAGGTGTGTATGCAATTTAAAGTCGAAGAAAACCGTGAACCTCTAATGAAACTAGGCTAGGGAAAGACACTAAAAAGAAATTGTAGTACAATCTACAGTGGGGTTTACCCTAAAAAACTGATTTTGAGGCCATCAAAACAATCCAGTTTCTACACTATTGCACCATTTATGTTAGCAGAACTCCATTTCGTGGGTATGATTGTTTTAACTCGAAAATAAACTACAATTAAATTTGCCATTAGCGGATTCTCTGTGGGCGTTCTGAAACCGACGCTACGCAAAATATTTTACGACTCCCCCTCAATGTTGACGGCAAAATATGAGTAATAAATTCGACTCGGTTGGCATAAATGTAGACTAAAAGTAAATGCGTCTCATTTATTACTTTTCAATGCGCTTTAATCCAATAAACAGTGTACGACGACTTCCTGCTTAACGTCCAGTTACACGATGACTTATATTATAGCAACCCTTCTCCACTCTAGTTTCGAGTTAGTTTGCCTCAGGAAAGGGACCATGTCTACACATTGCATAACCGTCCAGTTACACGATGACTTATATTATAGCAACCCTTCTCCACTCTAGTTTCGAGTTAGTTTGCCTCAGGAAAGGGACCATGTCTACACATTGCATAACCGTCAAGTTACACGATGACTTATATTATAGCAACCCTTCTCCACTCTAGTTTTGAGTTAGTTTGCCTCAGGAAAGGGACCATGTCTACACATTGCATAACCGTCAAGTTACACGATGACTTATATTATAGCAACCCTTCTCCACTCTAGTTTCGAGTTAGTTTGCCTCAGGAAAGGGACCATGTCTACACATTGCATAACCGTCCAGTTACACGATGACTTATATTATAGCAACCCTTCTCCACTCTGGTTTAGAGTTAGTTTGCCTCAGGAAACGGACCATGTCTACACATTGCATAACCGTCAAGTTACACGATGACTTATATTATAGCAACCCTTCTCCACTCTAGTTTCGAGTTAGTTTGCCTCAGGAAAGGGACCATGTCTACACATTGCATAACCGTCCAGTTACACGATGACTTATATTATAGCAACCCTTCTCCACTCTAGTTTCGAGTTAGTTTGCCTCAGGAAAGGGACCATGTCTACACATTGCATAACCGTCCAGTTACACGATGACTTATATTATAGCAACCCTTCTCCACTCTGGTTTAGAGTTAGTTTGCCTCAGGAAACGGACCATGTCTACACATTGCATAACCGTCAAGTTACACGATGACTTATATTATAGCAACCCTTCTCCACTCTGGTTTAGAGTTAGTTTGCCTCAGGAAAGGGACCATGTCTACACATTGCATAACCGTCCAGTTACACGATGACTTATATTATAGCAACCCTTCTCCACTCTAGTTTTGAGTTAGTTTGCCTCAGGAATGGGACAATGTCTACACATTGCATAACCGTCCAGTTACACGATGACTTATATTATAGCAACCCTTCTCCACTCTAGTTTAGAGTTAGTTTGCCTCAGGAATGGGACCATGTCTACACATTGCATAACCGTCCAGTTACACGATGACTTATATTATAGCAACCCTTCTCCACTCTGGTTTAGAGTTAGTTTGCCTCAGGAAAGGGACCATGTCTACACATTGCATAACCGTCCAGTTACACGATGACTTATATTATAGCAACCCTTCTCCACTCTGGTTTAGAGTTAGTTTGCCTCAGGAATGGGACCATGTCTACACATTGCATAACCGTCCAGTTACACGATGACTTATATTATAGCAACCCTTCTCCACTCTGGTTTAGAGTTAGTTTGCCTCAGGAATGGGACCATGTCTACACATTGCATAACCGTCCAGTTACACGATGACTTATATTATAGCAACCCTTCTCCACTCTGGTTTAGAGTTAGTTTGCCTCAGGAATGGGACCATGTCTACACATTGCATAACCGTCCAGTTACACGATGACTTATATTATAGCAACCCTTCTCCACTCTGGTTTAGAGTTAGTTTGCCTCAGGAATGGGACCATGTCTACACATTGCATAACCGTCCAGTTACACGATGACTTATATTATAGCAACCCTTCTCCACTCTGGTTTAGAGTTAGTTTGCCTCAGGAAAGGGACCATGTCTACACATTGCATAACCGTCCAGTTACACGATGACTTATATTATAGCAACCCTTCTCCACTCTGGTTTAGAGTTAGTTTGCCTCAGGAATGGGACCATGTCTACACATTGCATAACCGTCCAGTTACACGATGACTTATATTATAGCAACCCTTCTCCACTCTGGTTTAGAGTTAGTTTGCCTCAGGAAAGGGACCATGTCTACACATTGCATAACCGTCCAGTTACACGATGACTTATATTATAGCAACCCTTCTCCACTCTGGTTTAGAGTTAGTTTGCCTCAGGAAACGGACCATGTCTACACATTGCATAACCGTCCAGTTACACGATGACTTATATTATAGCAACCCTTCTCCACTCTGGTTTCGAGTTAGTTTGCCTCAGGAAAGGGACCATGTCTACACATTGCATAACCGTCCAGTTACACGATGACTTATATTATAGCAACCCTTCTCCACTCTGGTTTAGAGTTAGTTTGCCTCAGGAAACGGACCATGTCTACACATTGCATAACCGTCCAGTTACACGATGACTTATATTATAGCAACCCTTCTCCACTCTGGTTTAGAGTTAGTTTGCCTCAGGAAACGGACCATGTCTACACATTGCATAACCGTCCAGTTACACGATGACTTATATTATAGCAACCCTTCTCCACTCTGGTTTCGAGTTAGTTTGCCTCAGGAAAGGGACCATGTCTACACATTGCATAACCGTCCAGTTACACGATGACTTATATTATAGCAACCCTTCTCCACTCTGGTTTAGAGTTAGTTTGCCTCAGGAAAGGGACCATGTCTACACATTGCATAACCGTCCAGTTACACGATGACTTATATTATAGCAACCCTTCTCCACTCTGGTTTAGAGTTAGTTTGCCTCAGGAAACGGACCATGTCTACACATTGCATAACCGTCCAGTTACACGATGACTTATATTATAGCAACCCTTCTCCACTCTGGTTTAGAGTTAGTTTGCCTCAGGAATGGGACCATGTCTACACATTGCATAACCGTCCAGTTACACGATGACTTATATTATAGCAACCCTTCTCCACTCTGGTTTAGAGTTAGTTTGCCTCAGGAATGGGACCATGTCTACACATTGCATAACCGTCCAGTTACACGATGACTTATATTATAGCAACCCTTCTCCACTCTGGTTTAGAGTTAGTTTGCCTCAGGAAACGGACCATGTCTACACATTGCATAACCGTCAAGTTATACGATGACTCATATTATAGCAACCCTTCTCCACTCTAGTTTCGAGTTAGTTTGCCTCAGGAAAGGGACCATGTCTACACATTGCATAACCGTCCAGTTACACGATGACTTATATTATAGCAACCCTTCTCCACTCTGGTTTAGAGTTAGTTTGCCTCAGGAAAGGGACCATGTCTACACATTGCATAACCGTCCAGTTACACGATGACTTATATTATAGCAACCCTTCTCCACTCTGGTTTAGAGTTAGTTTGCCTCAGGAAACGGACCATGTCTACACATTGCATAACCGTCCAGTTACACGATGACTTATATTATAGCAACCCTTCTCCACTCTGGTTTAGAGTTAGTTTGCCTCAGGAAACGGACCATGTCTACACATTGCATAACCGTCCAGTTATACGATAACTCATATTATAGCAACCCTTCTCCACTCTGGTTTAGAGTTAGTTTGCCTCAGGAAAGGGACCATGTCTACACATTGCATAACCGTCCAGTTACACGATGACTTATATTATAGCAACCCTTCTCCACTCTGGTTTAGAGTTAGTTTGCCTCAGGAATGGGACCATGTCTACACATTGCATAACCGTCCAGTTACACGATGACTTATATTATAGCAACCCTTCTCCACTCTGGTTTAGAGTTAGTTTGCCTCAGGAAACGGACCATGTCTACACATTGCATAACCGTCCAGTTACACGATGACTTATATTATAGCAACCCTTCTCCACTCTGGTTTAGAGTTAGTTTGCCTCAGGAATGGGACCATGTCTACACATTGCATAACCGTCCAGTTATACGATGACTTATATTATAGCAACCCTTCTCCACTCTAGTTTCGAGTTAGTTTGCCTCAGGAAAGGGACCATGTCTACACATTGCATAACCGTCCAGTTACACGATGACTTATATTATAGCAACCCTTCTCCACTCTGGTTTAGAGTTAGTTTGCCTCAGGAAACGGACCATGTCTACACATTGCATAACCGTCAAGTTACACGATGACTTATATTATAGCAACCCTTCTCCACTCTGGTTTAGAGTTAGTTTGCCTCAGGAATGGGACCATGTCTACACATTGCATAACCGTCCAGTTACACGATGACTTATATTATAGCAACCCTTCTCCACTCTGGTTTAGAGTTAGTTTGCCTCAGGAAAGGGACCATGTCTACACATTGCATAACCGTCCAGTTACACGATGACTTATATTATAGCAACCCTTCTCCACTCTGGTTTAGAGTTAGTTTGCCTCAGGAAAGGGACCATGTCTACACATTGCATAACCGTCCAGTTACACGATGACTTATATTATAGCAACCCTTCTCCACTCTGGTTTAGAGTTAGTTTGCCTCAGGAAACGGACCATGTCTACACATTGCATAACCGTCCAGTTACACGATGACTTATATTATAGCAACCCTTCTCCACTCTGGTTTCGAGTTAGTTTGCCTCAGGAAAGGGACCATGTCTACACATTGCATAACCGTCCAGTTACACGATGACTTATATTATAGCAACCCTTCTCCACTCTGGTTTAGAGTTAGTTTGCCTCAGGAAACGGACCATGTCTACACATTGCATAACCGTCCAGTTACACGATGACTTATATTATAGCAACCCTTCTCCACTCTGGTTTAGAGTTAGTTTGCCTCAGGAAACGGACCATGTCTACACATTGCATAACCGTCCAGTTACACGATGACTTATATTATAGCAACCCTTCTCCACTCTGGTTTCGAGTTAGTTTGCCTCAGGAAAGGGACTATGTCTACACATTGCATAACCGTCCAGTTACACGATGACTTATATTATAGCAACCCTTCTCCACTCTGGTTTAGAGTTAGTTTGCCTCAGGAAAGGGACCATGTCTACACATTGCATAACCGTCCAGTTACACGATGACTTATATTATAGCAACCCTTCTCCACTCTGGTTTAGAGTTAGTTTGCCTCAGGAAACGGACCATGTCTACACATTGCATAACCGTCCAGTTACACGATGACTTATATTATAGCAACCCTTCTCCACTCTGGTTTAGAGTTAGTTTGCCTCAGGAAAGGGACCATGTCTACACATTGCATAACCGTCCAGTTACACGATGACTTATATTATAGCAACCCTTCTCCACTCTGGTTTAGAGTTAGTTTGCCTCAGGAAAGGGACCATGTCTACACATTGCATAACCGTCCAGTTACACGATGACTTATATTATAGCAACCCTTCTCCACTCTGGTTTAGAGTTAGTTTGCCTCAGGAATGGGACCATGTCTACACATTGCATAACCGTCCAGTTACACGATGACTTATATTATAGCAACCCTTCTCCACTCTGGTTTAGAGTTAGTTTGCCTCAGGAAACGGACCATGTCTACACATTGCATAACCGTCAAGTTATACGATGACTCATATTATAGCAACCCTTCTCCACTCTAGTTTCGAGTTAGTTTGCCTCAGGAAAGGGACCATGTCTACACATTGCATAACCGTCCAGTTACACGATGACTTATATTATAGCAACCCTTCTCCACTCTGGTTTAGAGTTAGTTTGCCTCAGGAAAGGGACCATGTCTACACATTGCATAACCGTCCAGTTACACGATGACTTATATTATAGCAACCCTTCTCCACTCTGGTTTAGAGTTAGTTTGCCTCAGGAAACGGACCATGTCTACACATTGCATAACCGTCCAGTTACACGATGACTTATATTATAGCAACCCTTCTCCACTCTGGTTTAGAGTTAGTTTGCCTCAGGAAAGGGACCATGTCTACACATTGCATAACCGTTCAGTTACACGATGACTTATATTATAGCAACCCTTCTCCACTCTGGTTTAGAGTTAGTTTGCCTCAGGAATGGGACCATGTCTACACATTGCATAACCGTCCAGTTACACGATGACTTATATTATAGCAACCCTTCTCCACTCTGGTTTAGAGTTAGTTTGCCTCAGGAAAGGGACCATGTCTACACATTGCATAACCGTCCAGTTACACGATGACTTATATTATAGCAACCCTTCTCCACTCTGGTTTAGAGTTAGTTTGCCTCAGGAATGGGACCATGTCTACACATTGCATAACCGTCAAGTTACACGATGACTTATATTATAGCAACCCTTCTCCACTCTGGTTTAGAGTTAGTTTGCCTCAGGAATGGGACCATGTCTACACATTGCATAACCGTCCAGTTACACGATGACTTATATTATAGCAACCCTTCTCCACTCTGGTTTAGAGTTAGTTTGCCTCAGGAAACGGACCATGTCTACATATTGCATAACCGTCCAGTTATACGATAACTCATATTATAGCAACCCTTCTCCACTCTAGTTTCGAGTTAGTTTGCCTCAGGAATGGGACCATGTCTACACATTGCATAACCGTCCAGTTACACGATGACTTATATTATAGCAACCCTTCTCCACTCTAGTTTCGAGTTAGTTTGCCTCAGGAAAGGGACCATGTCTACACATTGCATAACCGTCCAGTTACACGATGACTTATATTATAGCAACCCTTCTCCACTCTAGTTTCGAGTTAGTTTGCCTCAGGAAAGGGACCATGTCTACACATTGCATAACCGTCCAGTTACACGATGACTTATATTATAGCAACCCTTCTCCACTCTGGTTTAGAGTTAGTTTGCCTCAGGAATGGGACCATGTCTACACATTGCATAACCGTCCAGTTACACGATGACTTATATTATAGCAACCCTTCTCCACTCTGGTTTAGAGTTAGTTTGCCTCAGGAAAGGGACCATGTCTACACATTGCATAACCGTCCAGTTATACGATAACTCATATTATAGCAACCCTTCTCCACTCTGGTTTAGAGTTAGTTTGCCTCAGGAAAGGGACCATGTCTACACATTGCATAACCGTCCAGTTACACGATGACTTATATTATAGCAACCCTTCTCCACTCTGGTTTAGAGTTAGTTTGCCTCAGGAATGGGACCATGTCTACACATTGCATAACCGTCCAGTTACACGATGACTTATATTATAGCAACCCTTCTCCACTCTAGTTTCGAGTTAGTTTGCCTCAGGAAAGGGACCATGTCTACACATTGCATAACCGTCCAGTTACACGATGACTTATATTATAGCAACCCTTCTCCACTCTAGTTTCGAGTTAGTTTGCCTCAGGAAAGGGACCATGTCTACACATTGCATAACCGTCCAGTTACACGATGACTTATATTATAGCAACCCTTCTCCACTCTGGTTTAGAGTTAGTTTGCCTCAGGAATGGGACCATGTCTACACATTGCATAACCGTCCAGTTACACGATGACTTATATTATAGCAACCCTTCTCCACTCTGGTTTAGAGTTAGTTTGCCTCAGGAAAGGGACCATGTCTACACATTGCATAACCGTCCAGTTATACGATAACTCATATTATAGCAACCCTTCTCCACTCTGGTTTAGAGTTAGTTTGCCTCAGGAATGGGACCATGTCTACACATTGCATAACCGTCCAGTTACACGATGACTTATATTATAGCAACCCTTCTCCACTCTGGTTTAGAGTTAGTTTGCCTCAGGAAAGGGACCATGTCTACACATTGCATAACCGTCCAGTTATACGATAACTCATATTATAGCAACCCTTCTCCACTCTGGTTTCGAGTTAGTTTGCCTCAGGAAAGGGACCATGTCTACACATTGCATAACCGTCCAGTTATACGATAACTCATATTATAGCAACCCTTCTCCACTCTGGTTTAGAGTTAGTTTGCCTCAGGAAAGGGACCATGTCTACACATTGCATAACCGTCCAGTTACACGATGACTTATATTATAGCAACCCTTCTCCACTCTGGTTTAGAGTTAGTTTGCCTCAGGAATGGGACCATGTCTACACATTGCATAACCGTCCAGTTACACGATGACTTATATTATAGCAACCCTTCTCCACTCTGGTTTAGAGTTAGTTTGCCTCAGGAAACGGACCATGTCTACACATTGCATAACCATCCAGTTATACGATAACTCATATTATAGCAACCCTTCTCCACTCTAGTTTCGAGTTAGTTTGCCTCAGGAATGGGACCATGTCTACACATTGCATAACCGTCCAGTTATACGATGACCCTAAAAATGTGGAAGAGAAGCTAATCGCTTTATAACTATAAAAAGATAATATAGAAACAATTTTAGTAAATTGCTACTGAGCTCAACAAAAAAATGTTATTTTAGATCATTTTTATTTTACTATTATTATAAATACGTATATACTTATGGCATAAGCACAATGTTAGGAGGAAAGAAAGAAATCGAATTTCCTTGAAATTTTCCATTTTCTTCTCTATACAGTATATGGTGTTGGACTATTATTTTTGTTTGTTACTATTTATTCGCTTTCTTTTTTTCTCGTTTCTAATTTATGAAGCTGACGGTGGTCTATAAATTCTCATTCTGTTCATCTCTTATAATGCTTCACAATTGCAAGGAATCATTCTCTTAAAATTTCATATACATATTTAAGCAATAGATTTCTAGCTATGGGTTATTTCTAACTACATATAGTTATTCAGTTCGAATCCAACCGAGACATCAACATTTTAAAAATTTTATTAATGAATAAATATTTGGAAAAACTGTATCAACATTAATTGTCATTCACTATAGGTTAAAAGAAATGTATGTGAAGTTGAGTGGATGAATAAAAGTGTATATTATTAGCGATTGAAAATTTATAAAAGATATTCACAGGGCGATGTGAACTAATAGAAGGAATTGAAAGGTTAAAGCCAATAGAAAACTAAATCTGTAAGCTTTCCTCTCACAATTGTTTTTTTCTCGCTTCGGTTAAAAGACACATGAAAATTACAATTATTTACGATTTTATCAAATGTAAATACTTATGTATTATTGGTTTCGGTGCATCTGCCATATTATAGTGAATGGGAGCACCAGTGTGTATTCCTTCAGAGATCAAAGGATTTCGTCACGAACATATGCCTCACGACTTTTTACACACTCCCTCGGCAAGACAAGAATGCGGTTTACTTGCTAGGCCGTCGTCGGTTCTCAGACACACTCGATCCGCCCAATGACGTCTAACCTCTCAGTTTTCAAGAATTGAAATGCATATCTACATTACGAGAGCAACCCGTGAAGGACGCCTTGCAAACGTATCGTGTTTACAAACCACAGATACCACTTGGCGGTCTGAAGGGTATGCTCTATATTTATTCGTTCTAATATTATAAAACTATCATGTTTACAGTTTTTTTTTTTTTGAATAGAAAATGCGTGCGCATGTATAAAATACTAAAGAAATCTGTAACCAGTTACCTGGGCAACCACATCGCAAATACAGTAAGTTGGTTAATAATGCTGATAAATTTATTTTAATAACGCCGAAGGGTCAAACCTGTATGTAAATAGAAAAAAAGTAATATAAACAAAAATTGTTTAAAGTCAATTCCTACTTAGGTCAATAAAGAAAAAAAATTATTTTAGATAACTTTTATTAAATAGTTACAATTAATATAAAAAAGTAACAACCTTTGCATTAAAACAGCTGTTCTACAACATAACCTATAACATAAAATCAGCTGTTTTATTTTTAATATGTTATCACTTTTTTCGAGCAAAGTGGGACGAAATAACTATATTGTATACATTGTTCCTTTTGTGAAAAGTTTTTCTCCCATTTAAAATTAAAACTAATTTATTACATTTAATTATTGAATTAATACTTGAAAAGAACTGTATTAACATAAATTGTTACCCACTACAATAAAAGAAATCTATTTGAACTTGAGTGGATGAATTAAAAGTATTTTATTAACGATTGAAAACTTGAACAAGATATTCATAGGGCGATGTAATACAATTAAAGGAATTGAAAAAAGAGAAAGATTATTAATCTTTATTACAAAAAAATTATTTTATATGAACTTTGCGATATAAAAGTTTGTAAATTACATTAATTCAAAATTAAAAAATGATAACTTCAACTTTATACAAAATTTGAGCTAAGCTTTATATAAAGAAATTAGCTCACAATGAGTAATTTATTTTCCCAAAACCTACAGTGAAAACTATTCCAGTTTAGTATCTATGTAGCTGTACTCACTGATAATGAATTCGACATCGAAACGCGTATGGGGATATACATTATTTTTTGTGAATAGGTGTTAGGTTATTATTTAATTATATATTTTATTAATAAGAGTTATATCATTAACTCTACGAGGGTCATCCAATAACTAAAAAGACAAATTGGTCTGGAGAAAAACGGTTGCTACAGCTATGATATATTTAGGGCTCTAAGAAAAGACATGTTTGGTCCTCTGTTCCAGGATAACGTGCATGTCCAGAAATTTGTGAGAAATTGACTCCTTCGCCAAGACAAAGTTCTTCGCAGCCAGTGCGAAACCTAGCAACGCGTTGGAACAGGTGCATGGGGATTTGTTGAAAACTAGGAAAAGTTTTGTTTTGTAAAAATGAATGAGTTTTCCTCCAGGTCAGTTTTTTTCTTTGAACAACCCTCGTATGTTAGTAATATATGCTACTATCACTCAATATATATTTACTTATATATATTTTACACACTCACACAAACAAACAAACACACACACACACACACACACACACAGTAACAATATTATATTCATTAAATGCAATATAAACGCATAATTTAAATTTTTACAATGAGTTCAAATATCCAAAAGGACAATTTTATTTTTATTTTTGTCTTTGTATAACTAAAGAAGGTAAACAACAAAACGAAAAGAAATAACCAAATCCTCAACAGAGCAACCAAATCCTCAACAAAGCAACCAAAATCCTCAACAGAGCAACCAAATCCTCAACAAAGCAACCAAATCCTCAACAAAGGAACCAAACCCTAAACAAAGCAATCCTCAACAGGGCAACCAAATTCTCAACAAAGCAACAAATATATTTATAAATAGTTTTTAAAAAATAATTAAAGTAAAATTCTTTAATTAATTTCGATTAAAATTAAAAACATATTTAATAGTTGTACAATAAACTAATGAAACATTTTCAACTTCTAAAGATCATGTACGCAATGTATTTTATCAATAATGTCTACATTGCTATAGAATTTACTCTACAAAACCTGAAGGTGTAACATTAATAGGTAAGGTAAATAAATAACATTTAAATATAAATTTAATTATAACAATAGTTAAGTTATAATATATATATATATATATATATATATATATATATATATGTGTGTGTGTGTGTGTATGTGTGTGTGTGTGTGTGTGTGTGTGTGTGTGTGTGTGTGTGTGTGTGTGTGTGTGTGTGTGTGTGTGTGTGTGTGTGTGTGTGTGTGTGTATGTGTGTGTGTGTGTGTGTGAGTGAGTGTGTGTTTGTGTGTGTGTGTGTGTGTGTGTGTGTGTGTGTGTGTGTGTGTGTGTGTGTGTTTGTGTGTGTGTGTGTGTGTGTGTGTGTGTGTGTGTGTGTATGTGTCAGAATAACAACATTAAGTGGCAAAATAGAAAGCAAATTTCCTTACAAATATCCATTTTCCTTCTATATAAGGCGTTGGGCTATTTTTTTGTTTGTTACTACTGTATCTATACGCTTTCTTTTTGTTCTTCGATTGCATTGTGTTGTAATTTCTTTTCTCTTTCCTTTCGCACTGTCCGATTGTGAAGCAAGATTCGATACGTTAATCCAGTTTGTTTATTTTATTCTTTCCATTCATTCTTATTCCTAGAACATTATTTATGATATTGTGTTGTAACCATGGCAAAAATTTAAGGTTGTACAATTGAGGTTTCGACGATAACCAGATGGAGGCAAAAAAATTCATATAAGTTTTTGAGAAGTAACTTTCTAGCTATGGAAAAGTTGGCTCAGTGTCAAAGCGCTGGACTTTTAACATGAATATACTCAGTTTGAATCCCACCTAGACCCCCAAATTCCTGTAATTTTATTATTGAATAAATATTTGAAAAAAACTGTATTAACATCAATTGTCATCCACTATAGGTTTAAAAAATGTATTTGAACTAGATTAAATAAAAACGTATTTTATTAACGATTGAAAATGTGTACAAGATATATATATGAGGAGAGTGTGAGCTCAATTCCTTCTACGGATTCACTAAAATCTACGATAAAATATTGTTGTTAGTTCTATTTTGATTCTGTGAAGAATAGGGCATAAGGAAATCCCTCCGAGCGTTTGTTCGCTACAGTCCAGTATGAAAACATCACCTCATAACATGATTTATAGATGTTTGACGTTTTTATGCAGCTCATTCTTCTCAGAATGATTTACAACGCAGTAGAATACAATAGAAAGAATTTTATTTAAAAAAGCTTATTTAAGGAAGTAAACGTCAAAGTGTTTATAATACCTAACCGAGTGTTCACTGCATTTGTTTACCCTTTGCCTTAACATCATTTCTACACTTAAACATTACACAATATTTCAGTCATTATCATCTTAGATAACAATAAGAATTATATAAAGAAATTGGATTTCTTATCAATATTCTTAGGCTCGCATTAATCACAGTTCGTGGTTTCGTCCCTTTACTTTGCACAGAAGGGTCAATGTGCTTCCACTTCGTAGTTGTGAAAGCTGCATATTGCGCAACAATGGCAACAATGAAAGAGGTGTTGGATTGTTGAGCAAGCGGCACCACGCCGCGGACCATTAACTTCTACCAAACTTACTGCGAGTGTCGGGTTGTGGTGTAAACCTGGACGTATTTCCGGCTCCAGATGTTAACAAAAGCCACATTAGTGGTTTAACCGATAAAGAGGTGTACATAAAAAACTCTTTGCCTGCGAAAATATAAACCTATAACATAAAATAAGCCGTTTTATCAAATCATATATCACTTATTTTAAGCCAAATGGGACGACATAACTATATTGCATATCCTGCCCCTTTTGTGAAATGTTTTCTCCCCATATAAAACTAAAATTAATTAAAAAATTAATAATTGAAAAAACTGTATTAGCATCAAGTTTTATTCACTAGAAGTTAAAAAAAAAATGTATTTGAAATTGAGTTAATGAACTAAAAGTTTTATTAAAGATTGAAAATTTGAACAAGATATATACAATGAGAGTGTGAACTAAACGACGGAAATGAAATAGGAAAAAAACACAAATCGCAGGATTCCCGTCGCCTAATTGCATACTTCTAGCGGGCGTGAACCTTGAACGCACATTTAGAGGTTAAACGTGAACACAACCAAGAAACCGCAACTTTGGGAAACCATTAAGCCAGCCCCAAACAATGCCTCTGGATCTGCCCAAAACATAACCTACAAACTGAATCGCGCAACGCAATCGATGACAGATTGTATCGATGATTATCTACGGATCATAAACTGTTACCCACGACTCCGTGTTCTCGCTAGAGACAACCATCTGTCGTAATTACTGTTATTGTCTAAAACAAAAGCTGCCATCTAAAAGCTTTTTGGGAGGACCAGCGAGCTTTCAACACTTGTATGTCGAAACCCTTACGTAAGCTATACTTGGCGTTAACTATCTTCTTATAACTTTAATTTGTAGCCCCTTTTAATATCTCTAATTGTACTTTCAGAAGAAATGTAACTGAATGAGGCAAAACTCTACAAACAAAACGATTGCGGAAAACACACTTAGATAAAATATGGTTTTACAGATTATATATTTAAAAAATGTTCCCACATATAGATCTTAAAGCAGAAAATACGAGCGACTTTCCATGTAATAAGTTTATATAGGTTGTTTTATTTATTAGCACCAATCATCATGGTAGATCGGTAGTAATGTATAAACTAAATACAGTAATATAATTGTTTGTAGTTATAGGGCGAATGGCCTATATGGAGGCTAGGATTTCAGGACACGGTCGAACTGGGCCCACAGTCAAAACATCGGGTCGGGGTTGAATTGGGTTCCTGGTCAGTCGGGCAACATTAGTTTTGTTAAGTGATCAGACATTCGATTTTATTTTAATGTACGATAGAATTAAAAACTAAAACATAATGGAAGCAAATAAATACAATAAAACTTTACTAAAACATAAAGAAATATAAAATTCATTAAAAATATTGTACTTTCATCTTTTAATTATTATTTAAACCTACGAATAATCCTAGTCAATAACGTGGTGCTCGCCAGGCCAAGCGAGCATTCCATTACGTGTCCGCTCTTGTTAACCCTATGGCGGTGACATGCTGAACCGTTCCAATAGCCTCCTGGCAATAATGTGGCCAGGGGGTTTTATCATTTTTTGCGCATATAATATAAAATATTATTACACGACTATTTATATTGATATAAAAAGGAGATGTTTCAATCGTCTAAAACAGATGTTTGACCACCATCTGACCATAACCAAACATCTATTTTAGATGTTTGAATGTATTTAAAGCTAAGGGGGATACGAGCATTCTATCTTGCAGGTCAGGATTGTAGAGGTATGGGCCCGATTCGACACCACCCGTATTTCAGACAGTCATGAAGAGTTGTCTACCTCGTTGTATGAAGGGCAATAAGTGGGCCTAAGGCAAAGGGGAAAGATATCCTGGCACTGGGAACATGATCAAGTTATGCCAAAAGTATGGGTAGGGCCACACAACTATATGAAAGAGGATACTAGCTGTATTTAAAACTATAAATTGCTAAAAATCAAACGAAAATCAACAATGAAGAAAAAAGAACAACTGGAGCAACGAAAACACAATCAAGAGAATAAGACTAGACTAGAAACTCACTAACGTGGCTCGTTCGGCGAAGAAGGCACTTGTGATAACCTCAAAGAGTGACTGTGAAAGCGAAAGAAAGTTAACACATTGCAATATATTGCGAGCAACGAAAACACAATCAAGAGAATAAGACTAGACTAGAAACTCACTAACGTGGCTCGTTCGGCGAAGAAGACGCCTGTGATAAGCTCAAAGAGTTACTGTGAAAGCGTAAGAAAGTTAACAAATTGCAATAATTAGCGAGCAACGAAAACAAGAACACGTGAATAAGACTAGACTAGAAACTCGCTAACTTGGCTCGTTCGGCGAAGAAGGCGCCTGTGAAAAGCTCAAAGAGTTACTGTGAAAGCGAAAGAAAGTTAACAAATTGCAATAATTAGCGAGCAACGAAAACACGAACACGAGAATAAGACTAGACTAGAAACTCGCTAACTTGGCTCGTTCGGCGAAGAAGGCACCTGTAATAAGCTCAAAGAGTGATTGTGAAATCGAAAGAAAGTTAACACATTGCAATAATTAGCGAGCAACGAAAACACGAACACGTGAATAAGACTAGACTAGAAACTCGCTAACTTGGCACGTTCGGCGAAGAAGGCGCCTGTGATAAGCTCAAAGAGTTACTGTGAAATCGAAAGAAAGTTAACACATTGCAATAATTAGCGAGCAACGAAAACACGAACACGTGAATAAGACTAGACTAGAAACTCGCTAACTTGGCACGGTCGGCGAAGAAGGCGCCTGTGATAAGCTCAAAGAATGATTGTGAAATGAAAGAAAGTTAACACATTGCAATAATTAGCGAGCAACGAAAACACGAACACGTGAATAAGACTAGACTAGAAACTCGCTAACTTGGCACGGTCGGCGAAGAAGGCGCCTGTGATAAGCTCAAAGAGTGATTGTGAAATCGAAAGAAAGTAAACACATTGCAATAATTAGCGAGCAACGAAAACAAGAACACGTGAATAACACTAGACTAGAAACTCGCTAACTTGGCTCGTTCGGCGAAGAAGGCGCCTGTGATAAGCTCAAAGAGTTACTGTGAAAGCGAAAGAAAGTTAACACATTCCAATAATTAGCGAGCAAAGAAAACTCGAACATGAGAATAAGACTAGACTAGAAACTCGCTAACTTCGCACGTTCGGCGATGAAGGCGCCTGTGATAAGCTGAAAGAGTGACTGTGAAAGCGAAAGAAAGTTAACACATTGCAATAATTAGCGAGCAACGAAAACAAGAACACGTGAATAAGACTAGACTAGAAACTCGCTAACTTGGCTCGTTCGGCGAAGAAGGCGCCTGTGATAAGCTCAAAGAGTTACTGTGAAATCGAAAGAAAGTTAACACATTGCAATAATTAGCGAGCAACGAAAACACGAACATGAGAATAAGACTAGACTAGAAACTCGCTAACTTGCCACGTTCGGCGAAGAAGGCGCCTGTGATAAGCTCAAAGAATGATTGTGAAATGAAAGAAAGTTAACACATTGCAATAATTAGCGCGCAACGAAAACACGAACACGTGAATAAGACTAGACTAGAAACTCGCTAACTTGGCACGTTCGGCGATGAAGGCGCCTGTGATAAGCTCAAAGAATGATTGTGAAAGCGAAAGAAAGTTAACACATTGCAATAATTAGCGCGCAACGAAAACACGAACACGAGAATAAGACTAGACTAGAAACTCGCTAACTTGGCACGTTAGGCGAAGAAGGCGCCTGTGATAAGCTCAAAGAATGATTGTGAAATGAAAGAAAGTTAACACATTGCAATAATTAGCGCGCAACGAAAACACGAACACGAGAATAAGACTAGACTAGAAACTCGCTAACTTGGCACGTTCGGCGAAGAAGGCGCCTGTGATAAGCTCAAAGAATGATTGTGAAATGAAAGAAAGTTAACACATTGCAATAATTAGCGAGCAACGAAAACACGAACACGAGAATAAGACTAGACTAGAAACTCGCTAACTTGGCACGTTCGGCGAAGAAGGCGCCTGTGATAAGATCAAAGAGTGACTGTGAAATGAAAGAAAGTTAACACATTGCAATAATTAGCGAGCAACGAAAACACGAACACGAGAATAAGACTAGACTAGAAACTCCCTAACGTGGCACGTTCGGCGAAGAAGGCGCCTGTGATAAGCTCAAAGAATGATTGTAAAATGAAAGAAAGTTAACACATTGCAATAATTAGCGCGCAAAGAAAACACGAACACGAGAATAAGACTAGACTAGAAACTCGATAACTTGGCACGTTCGGCGAAGAAGGCGCCTGTGATAAGCTCAAAGAGTTACTGTGAAAGCGAAAGAAAGTTAACAAATTGCAATAATTAGCGAGCAACGAAAACACAAACACGTGAATAAGACTAGACTAGAAACTCGCTAACTTGGCCCGTTCGGCGAAGAAGGCGCCTGTGATAAGCTCAAAGAGTTACTGAGAAAGCGAAAGAAAGTTAACACATTCCAATAATTAGCGAGCAAAGAAAACTCGAACATGAGAATAAGACTAGACTAGAAACTCGCTAATTTGGCTCGTTCGGCGAAGAAGGCGCCTGTGATAAGCTCAAAGAGTTACTGTGAAAGCGAAAGAAAGTTAACACATTGCAATAATTAGCGCGCAACGAAAACAAGAACACGTGAATAAGACTAGACTAGAAACTCGCTAACTTGGCTCGTTCGGCGAAGAAGGCGCCTGTGATAAGCTCAAAGAGTGACTGTGAAATCGAAAGAAATTTAACACATTGCAATAATTAGCGCGCAACGAAAACACGAACACGAGAATAAGACTAGACTAGAAACTCGCTAACTTGGCTCGTTCGGCGAAGAAGGCGCCTGTGATAAGCTGAAAGAGTTACTGTGAAAGCGAAAGAAAGTTAACACATTGCAATAATTAGCGAGCAACGAAAACACGATCAAGAGAATAAGACTAGACTAGAAACTCGCTAACTTGCCACGTTCGGCGATGAAGGCGCCTGTGATAAGCTCAAAGAGTGATTGTGAAATCGAAAGAAAGTTAACACATTGCAATAATTAGCGCGCAACGAAAACACGAACACGAGAATAAGACTAGACTAGAAACTCGCTAACTTGGCTCGTTCGGCGAAGAAGGCGCCTGTGATAAGCTCAAAGAGTGATTGTGAAATCGAAAGAAAGTTAACAAATTGCAATAATTAGCGAGCAACGAAAACACGATCAAGAGAATAAGACTAGACTAGAAACTCGCTAACTTGGCTCGTTCGGCGAAGAAGGCGCCTGTGATAAGCTGAAAGAGTTACTGTGAAAGCGAAAGAAAGTTAACACATTGCAATAATTAGCGAGCAACGAAAACACGATCAAGAGAATAAGACTAGACTAGAAACTCGCTAACTTGCCACGTTCGGCGATGAAGGCGCCTGTGATAAGCTCAAAGAAAGACTGTGAAATCGAAAGAAAGTTAAGACATTGCAATAATTAGCGCGCAACGAAAACACGAACACGAGAATAAGACTAGACTAGAAACTCGCTAACTTGGCACGTTCGGCGATTAAGGCGCCTGTGATAAGCTCAAAGAGTGATTGTGAAATCGAAAGAAAGTTAACAAATTGCAATAATTAGCGAGCAACGAAAACACGATCAAGAGAATAAGACTAGACTAGAAACTCGCTAACTTGGCACGTTCGGCGAAGAAGGCGCCTGTGATAAGCTCAAAGAGTGATTGTGAAATCGAAAGAAAGTTAACAAATTGCAATAATTAGCGAGCAACGAAAACACGATCAAGAGAATAAGACTAGACTAGAAACTCGCTAACTTGGCACGTTCGGCGAAGAAGGCGCCTGTGATAAGCTCAAAGAGTTACTGTGAAATCGATGGAAAGTTATCAAATTGCAATAATTAGCGAGCAACGAAAACACGAACACGAGAATAAGACTAGACTAGAAACTCGCTAACTTGGCACGTTCGGCGAAGAAGGCGCCTGTGATAAGCTCAAACAGTTACTGTGAAATCGATAGAAAGTTATCAAATTGCAATAATTAGCGAGCAACGAAAACACGATCAAGAGAATAAGACTAGACTAGAAACTCGCTAACTTGGCACGTTCGGCGAAGAAGGCGCCTGTGATAAGCTCAAAGAGTTACTGTGAAATCGAAAGAAAGTTAACAAATTGCAATAATTAGCGAGCAACGAAAACACGAACACGAGAATAAGACTAGACTAGAAACTCGCTAACTTGGCTCGTTCGGCGAAGAAGGCGCCTGTGATAAGCTCAAAGAGTGACTGTGAATGCGTAAGAAAGTTAACACATTCCAATAATTAGAGAGCAAAGAAAACTCGAACATGAGAATAAGACTAGACTAGAAACTCGCTAACTTGGCTCGTTCGGCGAAGAAGGCGCCTGTGATAAGCTCAAAGAGTGACTGTGTAAGCGAAAGAAAGTTAACACATTGCAATAATTAGCGCGCAACGAAAACACGAACACGAGAATAAGACTAGACTAGAAACTCGCTAACTTGGCACGTTAGGCGAAGAAGGCGCCTGTGATAAGCTCAAAGAATGATTGTGAAATGAAAGAAAGTTAACACATTGCAATAATTAGCGCGCAACGAAAACACGAACACGAGAATAAGACTAGACTAGAAACTCGCTAACTTGGCACGTTCGGCGAAGAAGGCGCCTGTGATAAGCTCAAAGAATGATTGTGAAATGAAAGAAAGTTAACACATTGCAATAATTAGCGAGCAACGAAAACACGAACACGAGAATAAGACTAGACTAGAAACTCGCTAACTTGGCACGTTCGGCGAAGAAGGCGCCTGTGATAAGATCAAAGAGTGACTGTGAAATGAAAGAAAGTTAACACATTGCAATAATTAGCGAGCAACGAAAACACGAACACGAGAATAAGACTAGACTAGAAACTCCCTAACGTGGCACGTTCGGCGAAGAAGGCGCCTGTGATAAGCTCAAAGAATGATTGTAAAATGAAAGAAAGTTAACACATTGCAATAATTAGCGCGCAAAGAAAACACGAACACGAGAATAAGACTAGACTAGAAACTCGATAACTTGGCACGTTCGGCGAAGAAGGCGCCTGTGATAAGCTCAAAGAGTTACTGTGAAAGCGAAAGAAAGTTAACAAATTGCAATAATTAGCGAGCAACGAAAACACAAACACGTGAATAAGACTAGACTAGAAACTCGCTAACTTGGCCCGTTCGGCGAAGAAGGCGCCTGTGATAAGCTCAAAGAGTTACTGAGAAAGCGAAAGAAAGTTAACACATTCCAATAATTAGCGAGCAAAGAAAACTCGAACATGAGAATAAGACTAGACTAGAAACTCGCTAATTTGGCTCGTTCGGCGAAGAAGGCGCCTGTGATAAGCTCAAAGAGTTACTGTGAAAGCGAAAGAAAGTTAACACATTGCAATAATTAGCGCGCAACGAAAACAAGAACACGTGAATAAGACTAGACTAGAAACTCGCTAACTTGGCTCGTTCGGCGAAGAAGGCGCCTGTGATAAGCTCAAAGAGTGACTGTGAAATCGAAAGAAATTTAACACATTGCAATAATTAGCGCGCAACGAAAACACGAACACGAGAATAAGACTAGACTAGAAACTCGCTAACTTGGCTCGTTCGGCGAAGAAGGCGCCTGTGATAAGCTGAAAGAGTTACTGTGAAAGCGAAAGAAAGTTAACACATTGCAATAATTAGCGAGCAACGAAAACACGATCAAGAGAATAAGACTAGACTAGAAACTCGCTAACTTGCCACGTTCGGCGATGAAGGCGCCTGTGATAAGCTCAAAGAGTGATTGTGAAATCGAAAGAAAGTTAACACATTGCAATAATTAGCGCGCAACGAAAACACGAACACGAGAATAAGACTAGACTAGAAACTCGCTAACTTGGCTCGTTCGGCGAAGAAGGCGCCTGTGATAAGCTCAAAGAGTGATTGTGAAATCGAAAGAAAGTTAACAAATTGCAATAATTAGCGAGCAACGAAAACACGATCAAGAGAATAAGACTAGACTAGAAACTCGCTAACTTGGCTCGTTCGGCGAAGAAGGCGCCTGTGATAAGCTGAAAGAGTTACTGTGAAAGCGAAAGAAAGTTAACACATTGCAATAATTAGCGAGCAACGAAAACACGATCAAGAGAATAAGACTAGACTAGAAACTCGCTAACTTGCCACGTTCGGCGATGAAGGCGCCTGTGATAAGCTCAAAGAAAGACTGTGAAATCGAAAGAAAGTTAAGACATTGCAATAATTAGCGCGCAACGAAAACACGAACACGAGAATAAGACTAGACTAGAAACTCGCTAACTTGGCACGTTCGGCGATTAAGGCGCCTGTGATAAGCTCAAAGAGTGATTGTGAAATCGAAAGAAAGTTAACAAATTGCAATAATTAGCGAGCAACGAAAACACGATCAAGAGAATAAGACTAGACTAGAAACTCGCTAACTTGGCACGTTCGGCGAAGAAGGCGCCTGTGATAAGCTCAAAGAGTGATTGTGAAATCGAAAGAAAGTTAACAAATTGCAATAATTAGCGAGCAACGAAAACACGATCAAGAGAATAAGACTAGACTAGAAACTCGCTAACTTGGCACGTTCGGCGAAGAAGGCGCCTGTGATAAGCTCAAAGAGTTACTGTGAAATCGATGGAAAGTTATCAAATTGCAATAATTAGCGAGCAACGAAAACACGAACACGAGAATAAGACTAGACTAGAAACTCGCTAACTTGGCACGTTCGGCGAAGAAGGCGCCTGTGATAAGCTCAAACAGTTACTGTGAAATCGATAGAAAGTTATCAAATTGCAATAATTAGCGAGCAACGAAAACACGATCAAGAGAATAAGACTAGACTAGAAACTCGCTAACTTGGCACGTTCGGCGAAGAAGGCGCCTGTGATAAGCTCAAAGAGTTACTGTGAAATCGAAAGAAAGTTAACAAATTGCAATAATTAGCGAGCAACGAAAACACGAACACGAGAATAAGACTAGACTAGAAACTCGCTAACTTGGCTCGTTCGGCGAAGAAGGCGCCTGTGATAAGCTCAAAGAGTGACTGTGAATGCGTAAGAAAGTTAACACATTCCAATAATTAGAGAGCAAAGAAAACTCGAACATGAGAATAAGACTAGACTAGAAACTCGCTAACTTGGCTCGTTCGGCGAAGAAGGCGCCTGTGATAAGCTCAAAGAGTGACTGTGTAAGCGAAAGAAAGTTAACACATTGCAATAATTAGCGCGCAACGAAAACACGAACACGAGAATAAGACTAGACTAGAAACTCGATAACTTGGCACGTTAGGCGAAGAAGGCGCCTGTGATAAGCTCAAAGAGTGACTGTGAAAGCGAAAGAAAGTTAACAAATTGCAATAATTAGCGAGCAACGAAAACACGAACACGAGAATAAGACTTGACTAGAAACTCGCTAACTTGGCTCGTTCGGCGAAGAAGGCGCCTGTGATAAGCTCAAAGAGTGACTGTGTAAGCGAAAGAAAGTTAACACATTGCAATAATTAGCGAGCAACGAAAACACGAACACGTGAATAAGACTAGACTAGAAACTCGCTAACTTGGCACGTTCGGCGAAGAAGGCGCCTGTGATAAGCTCAAAGAGTGACTGTGAAATGAAAGAAAGTTAACACATTGCAATAATTAGCGAGCAACGAAAACACGAACACGAGAATAAGACTAGACTAGAAACTCCCTAACGTGGCACGTTCGGCGAAGAAGGCGCCTGTGATAAGCTCAAAGAATGATTGTAAAATGAAAGAAAGTTAACACATTGCAATAATTAGCGCGCAAAGAAAACACGAACACGAGAATAAGACTAGACTAGAAACTCGATAACTTGGCACGTTCGGCGAAGAAGGCGCCTGTGATAAGCTCAAAGAGTGACTGTGAAAGCGAAAGAAAGTTAACAAATTGCAATAATTAGCGAGCAACGAAAACACAAACACGTGAATAAGACTAGACTAGAAACTCGCTAACTTGGACCGTTCGGCGAAGAAGGCGCCTGTGATAAGCTCAAAGAGTTACTGAGAAAGCGAAAGAAAGTTAACACATTCCAATAATTAGCGAGCAAATAAACTCGAACATGAGAATAAGACTAGACTAGAAACTCGCTAATTTGGCTCGTTCGGCGAAGAAGGCGCCTGTGATAAGCTCAAAGAGTTACTGTGAAAGCGAAAGAAAGTTAACACATTGCAATAATTAGCGCGCAACGAAAACAAGAACACGTGAATAAGACTAGACTAGAAACTCGCTAACTTGGCTCGTTCGGCGAAGAAGGCGCCTGTGATAAGCTCAAAGAGTGACTGTGAAATCGAAAGAAATTTAACACATTGCAATAATTAGCGAGCAACGAAAACACGAACACGAGAATAAGACTAGACTAGAAACTCGCTAACTTGGCACGTTCGGCGAAGAAGGCGCCTGTGATAAGCTCAAAGAGTTACTGTGAAATCGAAAGAAAGTTAACAAATTGCAATAATTAGCGAGCAACGAAAACACGAACACGAGAATAAGACTAGACTAGAAACTCGCTAACTTGGCACGTTCGGCGAAGAAGGCGCCTGTGATAAGCTCAAACAGTTACTGTGAAATCGATAGAAAGTTATCAAATTGCAATAATTAGCGAGCAACGAAAACACGATCAAGAGAATAAGACTAGACTAGAAACTCGCTAACTTGGCACGTTCGGCGAAGAAGGCGCCTGTGATAAGCTCAAAGAGTTACTGTGAAATCGAAAGAAAGTTAACAAATTGCAATAATTAGCGAGCAACGAAAACACGAACACGAGAATAAGACTAGACTAGAAACTCGCTAACTTGGCTCGTTCGGCGAAGAAGGCGCCTGTGATAAGCTCAAAGAGTGACTGTGAATGCGTAAGAAAGTTAACACATTCCAATAATTAGAGAGCAAAGAAAACTCGAACATGAGAATAAGACTAGACTAGAAACTCGCTAACTTGGCTCGTTCGGCGAAGAAGGCGCCTGTGATAAGCTCAAAGAGTGACTGTGTAAGCGAAAGAAAGTTAACACATTGCAATAATTAGCGCGCAACGAAAACACGAACACGAGAATAAGACTAGACTAGAAACTCGCTAACTTGGCACGTTAGGCGAAGAAGGCGCCTGTGATAAGCTCAAAGAGTGACTGTGAAAGCGAAAGAAAGTTAACAAATTGCAATAATTAGCGAGCAACGAAAACACGAACACGAGAATAAGACTTGACTAGAAACTCGCTAACTTGGCTCGTTCGGCGAAGAAGGCGCCTGTGATAAGCTCAAAGAGTGACTGTGTAAGCGAAAGAAAGTTAACACATTGCAATAATTAGCGCGCAACGAAAACAAGAACACGTGAATAAGACTAGACTAGAAACTCGCTAACTTGGCTCGTTCGGCGAAGAAGGCGCCTGTGATAAGCTCAAAGAGTGACTGTGAAATCGAAAGAAATTTAACACATTGCAATAATTAGCGCGCAACGAAAACACGAACACGAGAATAAGACTAGACTAGAAACTCGCTAACTTGGCTCGTTCGGCGAAGAAGGCGCCTGTGATAAGCTGAAAGAGTTACTGTGAAAGCGAAAGAAAGTTAACACATTGCAATAATTAGCGAGCAACGAAAACACGATCAAGAGAATAAGACTAGACTAGAAACTCGCTAACTTGCCACGTTCGGCGATGAAGGCGCCTGTGATAAGCTCAAAGAGTGATTGTGAAATCGAAAGAAAGTTAACACATTGCAATAATTAGCGCGCAACGAAAACACGAACACGAGAATAAGACTAGACTAGAAACTCGCTAACTTGGCTCGTTCGGCGAAGAAGGCGCCTGTGATAAGCTCAAAGAGTGATTGTGAAATCGAAAGAAAGTTAACAAATTGCAATAATTAGCGAGCAACGAAAACACGATCAAGAGAATAAGACTAGACTAGAAACTCGCTAACTTGGCACGTTCGGCGAAGAAGGCGCCTGTGATAAGCTCAAAGAGTTACTGTGAAATCGATAGAATGTTATCAAATTGCAATAATTAGCGAGCAACGAAAACACGAACACGAGAATAAGACTAGACTAGAAACTCGCTAACTTGGCTCGTTCGGCGAAGAAGGCGCCTGTGATAAGCTCAAAGAGTGACTGTGAAATCGAAAGAAAGTTAACACATTGCAATAATTAGCGCGCAACGAAAACACGAACACGAGAATAAGACTAGTCTAGAAACTCGCTAACTTGGCTCGTTCGGCGAAGAAGGCGCCTGTGATAAGCTGAAAGAGTTACTGTGAAAGCGAAAGAAAGTTAACACATTGCAATAATTAGCGAGCAACGAAAACACGATCAAGAGAATAAGACTAGACTAGAAACTCGCTAACTTGCCACGTTCGGCGATGAAGGCGCCTGTGATAAGCTCAAAGAAAGACTGTGAAATCGAAAGAAAGTTAAGACATTGCAATAATTAGCGCGCAACGAAAACACGAACACGAGAATAAGACTAGACTAGAAACTCGCTAACTTGGCACGTTCGGCGATTAAGGCGCCTGTGATAAGCTCAAAGAGTGATTGTGAAATCGAAAGAAAGTTAACAAATTGCAATAATTAGCGAGCAACGAAAACACGATCAAGAGAATAAGACTAGACTAGAAACTCGCTAACTTGGCACGTTCGGCGATTAAGGCGCCTGTGATAAGCTCAAAGAGTGATTGTGAAATCGAAAGAAAGTTAACAAATTGCAATAATTAGCGAGCAACGAAAACACGATCAAGAGAATAAGACTAGACTAGAAACTCGCTAACTTGGCACGTTCGGCGAAGAAGGCGCCTGTGATAAGCTCAAAGAGTTACTGTGAAATCGATGGAAAGTTATCAAATTGCAATAATTAGCGAGCAACGAAAACACGAACACGAGAATAAGACTAGACTAGAAACTCGCTAACTTGGCACGTTCGGCGAAGAAGGCGCCTGTGATAAGCTCAAAGAGTTACTGTGAAATCGATAGAAAGTTATCAAATTGCAATAATTAGCGAGCAACGAAAACACGATCAAGAGAATAAGACTAGACTAGAAACTCGCTAACTTGGCACGTTCGGCGAAGAAGGCGCCTGTGATAAGCTCAAAGAGTTACTGTGAAATCGAAAGAAAGTTAACAAATTGCAATAATTAGCGAGCAACGAAAACACGAACACGAGAATAAGACTAGACTAGAAACTCGCTAACTTGGCTCGTTCGGCGAAGAAGGCGCCTGTGATAAGCTCAAAGAGTGACTGTGAATGCGTAAGAAAGTTAACACATTCCAATAATTAGAGAGCAAAGAAAACTCGAACATGAGAATAAGACTAGACTAGAAACTCGCTAACTTGGCTCGTTCGGCGAAGAAGGCGCCTGTGATAAGCTCAAAGAGTGACTGTGTAAGCGAAAGAAAGTTAACACATTGCAATAATTAGCGCGCAACGAAAACACGAACACGAGAATAAGACTAGACTAGAAACTCGCTAACTTGGCACGTTAGGCGAAGAAGGCGCTTGTGATAAGCTCAAAGAGTGACTGTGAAAGCGAAAGAAAGTTAACAAATTGCAATAATTAGCGAGCAACGAAAACACGAACACGAGAATAAGACTTGACTAGAAACTCGCTAACTTGGCTCGTTCGGCGAAGAAGGCGCCTGTGATAAGCTCAAAGAGTGACTGTGTAAGCGAAAGAAAGTTAACACATTGCAATAATTAGCGAGCAACGAAAACACGAACACGTGAATAAGACTAGACTAGAAACTCGCTAACTTGGCTCGTTCGTCGAAGAAGGCGCCTGTGATAAGCTCAAAGAGTTACTGTGAAAGAGAAAGAAAGTTAACACATTGCAATAATTAGCGAGCAACGAAAACACGAACACGTGAATAAGACTAGACTAGAAACTCGCTAACTTGGCACGTTCGGCGATTAAGGCGCCTGTGATAAGCTCAAAGAGTGATTGTGAAATCGAAAGAAAGTTAACAAATTGCAATAATTAGCGAGCAACGAAAACACGATCAAGAGAATAAGACTAGACTAGAAACTCGCTAACTTGGCACGTTCGGCGAAGAAGGCGCCTGTGATAAGCTCAAAGAGTTACTGTGAAATCGATAGAAAGTTATCAAATTGCAATAATTAGCGAGCAACGAAAACACGAACACGAGAATAAGACTTGACTAGAAACTCGCTAACTTGGCTCGTTCGGCGAAGAAGGCGCCTGTGATAAGCTCAAAGAGTGACTGTGAAAGCGAAAGAAAGTTAACAAATTGCAATAATTAGCGAGCAACGAAAACACGAACACGAGAATAAGACTTGACTAGAAACTCGCTAACTTGGCTCGTTCGGCGAAGAAGGCGCCTGTGATAAGCTCAAAGAGTGACTGTGTAAGCGAAAGAAAGTTAACACATTGCAATAATTAGCGAGCAACGAAAACACGAACACGTGAATAAGACTAGACTAGAAACTCGCTAACTTGGCACGTTCGGCGAAGAAGGCGAATGTGATAAGCTCAAAGAGTTACTGTGAAATCGATAGAAAGTTATCAAATTGCAATAATTAGCGAGCAACGAAAACACGATCAAGAGAATAAGACTAGACTAGAAACTCGCTAACTTGGCACGTTCGGCGAAGAAGGCGCCTGTGATAAGCTCAAAGAGTTACTGTGAAATCGAAAGAAAGTTAACAAATTGCAATAATTAGCGAGCAACGAAAACACGAACATGAGAATAAGACTAGACTAGAAACTCGCTAACTTGGCTCGTTCGGCGAAGAAGGCGCCTGTGATAAGCTCAAAGAGTGACTGTGAAAGCGTAAGAAAGTTAACACATTGCAATAATTAGCGAGCAAAGAAAACTCGAACATGAGAATAAGACTAGACTAGAAACTCGCTAACTTGGCTCGTTCGGCGAAGAAGGCGCCTGTGATAAGCTCAAAGAGTGACTGTGTAAGCGAAAGAAAGTTAACACATTGCAATAATTCGCGAGCAAAGAAAACTCGAACATGAGAATAAGACTAGACTAGAAACTCGCTAACTTGGCTCGTTCGGCGAAGAAGGCGCCTGTGATAAGCTCAAAGAGTGACTGTGAAAGCGAAAGAAAGTTAACAAATTGCAATAATTAGCGAGCAACGAAAACACGAACACGAGAATAAGACTTGACTAGAAACTCGCTAACTTGGCTCGTTCGGCGAAGAAGGCGCCTGTGATAAGCTCAAAGAGTGACTGTGAAATCGAAAGAAAGTTAACAAATTGCAATAATTAGCGAGCAACGAAAACACGAACACGAGAATAAGACTTGACTAGAAACTCGCTAACTTGGCTCGTTCGGCGAAGAAGGCGCCTGTGATAAGCTCAAAGAGTGACTGTGTAAGCGAAAGAAAGTTAACACATTGCAATAATTAGCGAGCAACGAAAACACGAACACGTGAATAAGACTAGACTAGAAACTCGCTAACTTGGCTCGTTCGTCGAAGAAGGCGCCTGTGATAAGCTCAAAGAGTTACTGTGAAAGCGAAAAAAAGTTAACACATTGCAATAATTAGCGAGCAACGAAAACACGAACACGTGAATAAGACTAGACTAGAAACTCGCTAACTTGGCACGTTCGGCGAAGAAGGCGCCTGTATGTTACTGACATCAAACAACATTGCAATTGAAAAACAGTTGCCTTCACACCTGCCGTAACTATATAAAAAAAAATAAATAGATTGGGGTATTGTAATGCTGAAAAAAAGGTTTTATATTTATATATTTTGTTTTTATTCAATGCGGAAAAGACATCCAAATAAAATATTTTTTCACAGATTATGCATATTTTAAAAACGTCCCCACGTATAGATTCTAAAAGCAGAAAATATGATTAATGTTCCATGTAATAAGTTTATATAGGTGACGTTTTATTCTCAGTAAAGTGTCATAGAAGATCAATAACAATGTATAAATGTAATAATTTTATTTTTGTAGTTTTAAGGTGACCGGTCTGTGTGGAGGATTAAGATAGGGGTATACAATTGCCTGCCTTAGGAATAGCAACGAGAGTGCGGAACAATTCCCTCCTCTAGACCTTCCCGAAGGTAGGTTAACGCGAACGTCTGTGTCCGACTTCACGAGGTTATCAGGTGTGTTAGCGCTTGTTACTTCCTGTATTGTACATCACAACACTAAGTATTTTCCGTTAGATGTGACGATTTAACGGTCCCTACAGCCTTTAGGAAAATGGATTAAGAAAAAAACGAAACTGCAAGAAACCTTAAAAACCACTATTCGGTTCTCTTATAAACGACATTGAATTATGAAAGAGTATAAAACCATATTTTTCAATAAAGTAATCTATAATTCACATAGGAAAAAAATAAATGTTTAATCAAATCCAACGGAAAACCACTTTTAGTTTAGTGTTTACTTCAAATTTAATTTAGTTCAAAATTACTTTAGTTCAAAATTAGTTTAGTTCAAAATTTTATCAACAATAAAAAATAACAACAGTGTAAAACCTGTATTACTAGCACAACAGATATTTAAAATTAAATAAATAAAATTCCTTCTTGTTTTTAAAATTTTAATTTAGGAAGTAATATTAACAACTGCTATACAGTGTTTATCCAGCCATGTACACAGCAACAGGCGTTAGATATGCAAATTGTAAATGAAACTCTCACGTATATCGTGTTGCCTAGAGGCGCCTAATCCTTATTGTTAACAAACCCAGTAAGACAGTGTCAACTTTCACTTGCAATGATGTGGCAACAAGTGCAAGATGATTGAGAATCATTTTGTCATCCAGAAGCGTATTTTCGGCTACCAATTTCGCTAACACCTGTTTTGAACAAAAGAGGCAAAATTTTACCACGGGTAGATTTAACAGATGTGCAACAATGTGCTAAACTTGAGTACTAAGACGTTATAGGAACGGTTTGGTACTTAAGTGGTTATGTTGCCAACGAGTTTGTACAACATTTATAAATTTACATTCAACTAGGACCAAGCTTTAAAAATTTACCGGTAGTTTAAACTTTAAACCAATTCTTTATGTGAAGAACGGTTTGGTACTAAGTGGTTATGTTGTCAACGGGTTCGTACAACATTTATAAATTTACATTAAACTAGGACCAAGCTTTAAAAATTTACCGGTAGTTTAAACTTTAAACCAATTCTTTATGTGAAGAACGGTTTGGTACTAAGTGGTTATGTTGTCAACGGGTTCGTACAACATTTATAAATTTACATTAAGGAGAACCAAGCTTTAAGAATGTACCAGTACTTTAAACTTTAAACCAATTCTTTATGTGAAGAACGGTTTGGTACTAAAGTGGTTATGTTGTCAACGGGTTCGTACAACATTTATAAATTTACATTAAGGAGAACCAAGCTTTAAGAATGTACCAGTACTTTAAACTTTAAACCAATTCTTTATGTGAAGAACGGTTTGGTACTAAAGTGGTTATGTTGTCAACGGGTTCGTACAACATTTATAAATTTACATTAAGGAGAACCAAGCTTTAAGAATGTACCAGTACTTTAAACTTTAAACCAATTCTTTATGTAAAGAACGGTTTGGTACTAAAGTGGTTATGTTGTCAACGGGTTCGTACAACATTTATAAATTTACATTAAGGAGAACCAAGCTTTAAGAATGTACCAGTACTTTAAACTTTAAACCAATTCTTTATGTAAAGAACGGTTTGGTACTAAAGTGGTTATGTTGTCAACGGGTTCGTACAACATTTATAAATTTACATTAAGGAGAACCAAGCTTTAAGAATGTACCAGTACTTTAAACTTTAAACCAATTCTTTATGTGAAGAACGGTTTGGTACTAAAGTGGTTATGTTGTCAACGGGTTCGTACAACATTTATAAATTTACATTAAGGAGAACCAAGCTTTAAGAATGTACCAGTACTTTAAACTTTAAACCAATTCTTTATGTGAAGAACGGTTTGGTACTAAAGTGGTTATGTTGCCAACGGGTTCGTACAACATTTATAAATTTACATTAAGGAGAACCAAGCTTTAAGAATGTACCAGTACTTTAAACTTTAAACCAATTCTTTATGTAAAGAACGGTTTGGTACTAAAGTGGTTATGTTGTCAACGGGTTCGTACAACATTTATAAATTTACATTAAGGAGAACCAAGCTTTAAGAATGTACCAGTACTTTAAACTTTAAACCAATTCTTTATGTAAAGAACGGTTTGGTACTAAAGTGGTTATGTTGTCAACGGGTTCGTACAACATTTATAAATTTACATTAAGGAGAACCAAGCTTTAAGAATGTACCAGTACTTTAAACTTTAAACCAATTCTTTATGTAAAGAACGGTTTGGTACTAAAGTGGTTATGTTGTCAACGGGTTCGTACAACATTTATAAATTTACATTAAGGAGAACCAAGCTTTAAGAATGTACCAGTACTTTAAACTTTAAACCAATTCTTTATGTGAAGAACGGTTTGGTACTAAAGTGGTTATGTTGTCAACGGGTTCGTACAACATTTATAAATTTACATTAAGGAGAACCAAGCTTTAAGAATGTACCAGTACTTTAAACTTTAAACCAATTCTTTATGTGAAGAACGGTTTGGTACTAAAGTGGTTATGTTGTCAACGGGTTCGTACAACATTTATAAATTTACATTAAGGAGAACCAAGCTTTAAGAATGTACCAGTACTTTAAACTTTAAACCAATTCTTTATGTGAAGAACGGTTTGGTACTAAAGTGGTTATGTTGTCAACGGGTTCGTACAACATTTATAAATTTACATTAAGGAGAACCAAGCTTTAAGAATGTACCAGTACTTTAAACTTTAAACCAATTCTTTATGTGAAGAACGGTTTGGTACTAAAGTGGTTATGTTGTCAACGGGTTCGTACAACATTTATAAATTTACATTAAGGAGAACCAAGCTTTAAGAATGTACCAGTACTTTAAACTTTAAACCAATTCTTTATGTGAAGAACGGTTTGGTACTAAAGTGGTTATGTTGTCAACGGGTTCGTACAACATTTATAAATTTACATTAAGGAGAACCAAGCTTTAAGAATGTACCAGTACTTTAAACTTTAAACCAATTCTTTATGTGAAGAACGGTTTGGTACTAAAGTGGTTATGTTGTCAACGGGTTCGTACAACATTTATAAATTTACATTAAGGAGAACCAAGCTTTAAGAATGTACCAGTACTTTAAACTTTAAACCAATTCTTTATGTAAAGAACGGTTTGGTACTAAAGTGGTTATGTTGTCAACGGGTTCGTACAACATTTATAAATTTACATTAAGGAGAACCAAGCTTTAAGAATGTACCAGTACTTTAAACTTTAAACCAATTCTTTATGTGAAGAACGGTTTGGTACTAAAGTGGTTATGTTGTCAACGGGTTCGTACAACATTTATAAATTTACATTAAGGAGAACCAAGCTTTAAGAATGTACCAGTACTTTAAACTTTAAACCAATTCTTTATGTGAAGAAAGGTTTGGTACTAAAGTGGTTATGTTGTCAACGGGTTCGTACAACATTTATAAATTTACATTAAGGAGAACCAAGCTTTAAGAATGTACCAGTACTTTAAACTTTAAACCAATTCTTTATGTAAAGAACGGTTTGGTACTAAAGTGGTTATGTTGTCAACGGGTTCGTACAACATTTATAAATTTACATTAAGGAGAACCAAGCTTTAAGAATGTACCAGTACTTTAAACTTTAAACCAATTCTTTATGTGAAGAACGGTTTGGTACTAAAGTGGTTATGTTGTCAACGGGTTCGTACAACATTTATAAATTTACATTAAGGAGAACCAAGCTTTAACAATGTACCAGTACTTTAAACTTTAAACCAATTCTTTATGTGAAGAACGGTTTGGTACTAAAGTGGTTATGTTGTCAACGGGTTCGTACAACATTTATAAATTTACATTAAGGAGAACCAAGCTTTAAGAATGTACCAGTACTTTAAACTTTAAACCAATTCTTTATCTGGCAGCGAAACGTTTTATAACAAGTAATATAAACAAACATTAAAAAAAAAGTCACTTCCTATTTAGGTCAACAAAGACAAATGTTATTTTATTTACTATTTATTAAATAATAACAATTAATACAAATAAAGTAACATAATCAATGCGTTAAAACAGCTTTTCTACCAACATAAACAGCTGTTTTTATTAAATCCTATGTTATCACTTATTTTAATACAAATAGACGAAATAATTATGTTGCATAATATGCCCCTTTTGTAAAAAGTTTTTCTCCAATATAAAACTAAAATGATTTAATTAATTTGAACAAGATATATAAATAGATATGGGGGGAGTGTAAATTAATAAAAGGAATTGAATAAAACAGGATTTACTGCAAGGCCTGGACTGGGAGAAGATACTCCAACCAGACACTACCGTCTTGCTCGTTTTTCCCGAGTAATCAGAACCCAGTAGAACCTTTAGAAATCTAGGTTTCCCGTCCATTTATCTTACAAATTTTCCTCACAGCTATCTTGACCATACGATATAAAATCTTCATGTTTACCCACGTGCGTCAGGTGATGAAGCCTAAGTCTTAGCCTTTATAAATGGTTGATTCTGAAAACACCAGAGGGAGGCTTTACACTGATGAAAACGTTTAATAGTTTACAACTTTATAGACAAATTTGATGCAACATACAAGTTACATGAAGGTTTAAAATTTTGTACATGAGATATTTAACGTCTTATTTAATTAATTCTATTATCTTCGCTGTCAGATATCCATTGTTTTCAAGTTGTCAACACTGCGTTCGTTAGAACCGCTAGATTATATCAAAACCCGTTTAATTAACCCCCATGGATCCAGAAATAAAAAATAGTCTTAACGCGTAATTATTACCTGTCAATACCTGGCGTCTCCGGAAACGTAAAGTAAAACCGTTCAAGTCTTCTCAAAACACTGTCCTCATCAGGACTTAGTGAGTTCTTAAATAATGACAGTTATTATAGCATGATTTATCATTGTTGGGAGCGCCAGAAAGGCAAACAATGAGGCTTGCTGAGAGATAATGCTACGTTTATTGGACTATACCAACTTCGCGGCCTCTCACGGTGGCTGACTAACCAGTGAGTTAACAGCAATTCATTTCCCGCATTTGTTGTTCCCATTCTCGCGACTAATTGTCGAAGCAAAGGAAAATGGGTAGAAAATGGGTATTTTGTAGAATGGCGACGTTATTTCATGAATTTAGGTAAAATAATGTACTATTTACGACGAAGCCGCGGTAAATCGAGACTTGAAGGGTCAGAAATGAACAAATTTCTAATTAAATGCATATGGAAATAAGTACAATTGAGGAGATAAAGAATAGGCAAATGGAATGGTTTGGACGTGTAAAGAGGATGACAGAAGACAGATGGCCCCGAAAGGCACTAGAGTAGATTCCCCCAGAGAAAAGAAAGAGAGGACGGCTACTAAGAAGTAGGCATCGATGAAGCAATGACTGCAAGAGACCAGGAAGAAGCACTAACGTATGACAGAAGACAGATGGCCCCGAAAGGCACTAGAGTAGATTCCCCCAGAGAAAAGAAAGAGAGGACGGCTACTAAGAAGTAGGCATCGATGAAGCAATGACTGCAAGAGACCAGGAAGAAGCACTAACGTATGACAGAAGACAGATGGCCCCGAAAGGCACTAAAGTAGATTCCCTCAGAGAAAAGAAAGAGAGGACGGCTACTAAGAAGTAGGCATCGATGAAGCATAGACTGCAAGAGACCAGGAAGAAGCACTAACGTATGACAGAAGACAGATGGCCCCGAAAGGCACTAGAGTAGATTCCCCCAGAGAAAAGAAAGAGAGGACGGCTACTAAGAAGTAGGCATCGATGAAGCAATGACTGCAAGAGACCAGGAAGAAGCACTAACGTATGACAGAAGACAGATGGCCCCGAAAGGCACTAAAGTAGATTCCCTCAGAGAAAAGAAAGAGAGGACGGCTACTAAGAAGTCGGCATCGATGAAGCAATGACTGCAAGAGACCAGGAAGAAGCACTAACGTATGACAGAAGACAGGTGGCCCCGAAAGACTCTAGAGTAGATTCCCTCAGAGAAAAAAAAGAGAGGACGGTCACTAAGAAGTAGGCATCGACAAAGCAATGACTGCAAGAGACCAGGAAGAAGCACTAACGTATGACAGAAGACAGGTGGCCCCGAAAGGCACTAGAGTAGATTCCGCCAGAAAAAAGAAAGAGAGGACGGCCACCAACAAGTTGGCATCGACGAAGCAATGACTGCAAGAGACCAGGAAGAAGCACTAACGTATGACAGAAGACAGGTGGCCCCGAAAGGCACTAGAGTAGATTCCGCCAGAAAAAAGAAAGAGAGGACGGCCACCAACAAGTTGGCATCGACGAAGCAATGACTGCAAGAGACCAGGAAGAAGCACTAACGTATGACAGAAGACAGGTGGCCCCGAAAGGCACTAGAGTAGAAATCCGCCAGAAAAAAGAAAGAGAGGACGGCCACCAACAAGTTGGCATCGACGAAGCAATGACTGCAAGAGACCAGGAAGAAGCACTAACGTATGACAGAAGACAGGTGGCCCCGAAAGGCACTAAAGTAGATTCCCTCAGAGAAAAGAAAGAGAGGACGGCTACTAAGAAGTAGGCATCGATGAAGCAATGACTGCAAGAGACCTGGAAGAAGCACTAACGTATGACAGAAGACAGGTGGCCCCGAAAGACTCTAGAGTAGATTCCCTCAGAGAAAAAAAAGAGAGGACGGTCACTAAGAAGTAGGCATCGACAAAGCAATGACTGCAAGAGACCAGGAAGAAGCACTAACGTATGACAGAAGACAGGTGGAACCGAAAGGCACTAGAGTAGATTCCGCCAGAAAAAAGAAAGAGAGGACGGCCACCAACAAGTTGGCATCGACGAAGCAATGACTGCAAGAGACCAGGAAGAAGCACTAACGTATGACAGAAGACAGGTGGAACCGAAAGGCACTAGAGTAGATTCCGCCAGAGAAAAGAAAGAGAGAACGGCCACCAACAAGTAGGCATCGACGAAGCAATGACTGCAAGAGACCAGGAAGAAGCACTAACGTATGACATATGGTCACGAAAGGCACTAGAGTAGATTCCGCCAGAGAAAAGAAATAGAGGACGGCCACTAAGAAGTAGGCATCGACGAAGCAATGACTGCAAGGGACCAGGAAGAAGCACTAACGTATGACAGAAGACAGGTGGCCCCGAAAGACTCTAGAGTAGATTCCGCCAAAGAAAAGAAAGAGAGGACGGCCACTATCAAGTTGGCATCGACGAAGCACTGACTGCAAGAGACCAGGAACAAGCACTGACGTATGACAGAAGACAGGTGGTCCCGAAAGGCACTAGAGTAGATTTCCCCAGAGAAATGAAAAAGAGAGGACGGCCACTAAGAAGTTGGCATCGACGAAGCAATGACTGCAAGAGACCAGGAAGAAGCACTAACGTATGACAGAAGACAGGTGGTCCCGAAAGGCACTAGAGTAGATTTCCCCAGAGAAATGAAAAAGAGAGGACGGCCACTAAGAAGTTGGCATTGACGAAGCAATGACTGCAAGAGACCAAGAAGAAGCACTAACGTATGACAGAAGACAGGTGGCCCCGAAAGGCACTAGAGTAGATTCCCTCAGAGAAAAAAGAGAGGACGGCCACTAAGAAGTAGGCATCGACAAAGCATAGACTGCAAGAGACCAGGAAGAAGCACTAACGTATGACAGAAGATAGGTGGTCCCGAAAGGAACTAGAGTAGATTCCGCCAGAGAAAACAAAGAGAGGACGGCCACTAAGAAGTTGGCATCGACGAAGCAATTACTGCAAGAGACCAGGAAGAAGCACTAACGTATGACAGAAGACAGGTGGTCCCGAAAGGCACTAGAGTAGATTCCGCCAGAGAAAACAAAGAGAGGACGGCCACTAAGAAGTAGGCATCGACAAAGCATAGACTGCAAGAGACCAGGAACAAGCACTAACGTATGACAGAAGATAGGTGGTCCCGAAAGGCACTAGAGTAGATTCCGCCAGAGAAAACAAAGAGAGGACGGCCACCAACAAGTTGGCATCGACGAAGCAATTACTGCAAGAGACCAGGAAGAAGCACTAACGTATGACATATGGTCACGAAAGGCACTAGAGTAGATTCCGCCAGAGAAAAGAAATAGAGGACGGCCACTAAGAAGTAGGCATCGACGTAGCAATGACTGCAAGGGACCAGGAAGAAGCACTAACGTATGACAGAAGACAGGTGGCCCCGAAAGGCACTAGAGTAGATTCCGCCAGAGAAAAGAGAGAGAGAACGACCACTAACAAGTTGGCATCGACGAAGCAATGATTGCAAGAGACCAGGAAGAAGCACTAACGTATGACAGAAGACAGGTGGAACCGAAAGGCACTAGAGTAGATTCCGCCAGAAAAAAGAAAGGGAGGACGGCTACTAAGAAGTAGGCATCGACGAAGCAATGACTGCAAGGGACCAGGAAGAAGCACTAATGTATGACAGAAGACAGGTGGCCCCGAAAGACTCTAGAGTAGATTCCGCCAAAAAAAAGAAAGAAAGGACGGCCACTATCAGGTTGGCATCGACGAAGCAATGACTGCAAGAGACCAGGAACAAGCACTGACGTATGACAGAAGACAGTTGGTCCCGAAAGGCACTAGAGTAGATTTCCCCAGAGAAATGAAAAAGAGAGGACGGCCACTAAGAAGTAGGCATCACGAAGCAAAGACTGCAAGAGACCAAGAAGAAGCACTAACGTATGACAGAAGACAGGTGGCCCCGAAAGGCACTAGAGTAGATTCCGCCAGAGAAAAGAAAGAGAGAACGACCACTAACAAGTTGGCATCGACGAAGCAATGACTGCAAGAGACCAGGAAGAAGCACTAACGTATGACAGAAGACAGGTGGAACCGAAAGGCACTAGAGTAGATTCCGCCAGAAAAAAGAAAGGGAGGACGGCCACTAAGAAGTAGGCATCGACGAAGCAATGACTGCAAGAGACCAGGAAGAAGCACTAACGTATGACATATGGTCACGAAAGGCACTAGAGTAGATTCCGCCAGAGAAAAGAAATAGAGGACGGCCACTAAGAAGTAGGCATCGACGAAGCAATGACTGCAAGAGACCAGGAAGAAGCACTAACGTATGACATATGGTCACGAAAGGCACTAGAGTAGATTCCGCCAGAGAAAAGAAATAGAGGACGGCCACTAAGAAGTAGGCATCGACGAAGCAATGACTGCAAGAGACCAGGAAGAAGCACTAACGTATGACATATGGTCACGAAAGGCACTAGAGTAGATTCCGCCAGAGAAAAGAAATAGAGGACGGCCACTAAGAAGTAGGCATCGACGAAGCAATGACTGCAAGGGACCAGGAAGAAGCACTAACGTATGACAGAAGACAGGTGGTCCCGAAAGGCACTAGAGTAGATTTCCCCAGAGAAATGAAAAAGAGAGGACGGCCACTAAGAAGTTGGCATCGACGAAGCAATGACTGCAAGGGACCAGGAAGAAGCACTAACGTATGACATATGGTCACGAAAGGCACTAGAGTAGATTCCGCCAGAGAAAAGAAATAGAGGACGGCCACTAAGAAGTAGGCATCGACGAAGCAATGACTGCAAGGGACCAGGAAGAAGCACTAACGTATGACAGAAGACAGGTGGTCCCGAAAGGCACTAGAGTAGATTTCCCCAGAGAAATGAAAAAGAGAGGACGGCCACTAAGAAGTTGGCATCGACGAAGCAATGACTGCAAGGGACCAGGAAGAAGCACTAACGTATGACATATGGTCACGAAAGGCACTAGAGTAGATTCCGCCAGAGAAAAGAAATAGAGGACGGCCACTAAGAAGTAGGCATCGACGAAGCAATGACTGCAAGGGACCAGGAAGAAGCACTAACGTATGACAGAAGACAGGTGGTCCCGAAAGGCACTAGAGTAGATTTCCCCAGAGAAATGAAAAAGAGAGGACGGCCACTAAGAAGTTGGCATCGACGAAGCAATGATTGCAAGAGACCAGGAAGAAGCACTAACGTATGACAGAAGACAGGTGGCCCCGAAAGGCACTAGAGTAGATTTCCCCAGAGAAATGAAAAAGAGAGGACGGCCACTAACAAGTTGGCATCGACGAAGCAATGACTGCAAGAGACCAAGAAGAATCCATTATTATTGTCGTGTTTCATATGGTAATAATTCGCATTTATAAAAATTGTTTAACAAACTACAGCTGCTCTCAAGGTCTAACGGGATGGGTTATGAGTCAGGATCATAGGTAAGGCCTACCGAGAGTGGATAACGGCCTGACTTCACTACGATGGGTCTTATTGGAAGTTCGTCTCGTCCAAGGGGCGGCCCAAGAGTCCAGGTCTTACAGTAAGGTCAAAAGACTCTTGCACACTGGAACCTACGAAAGGTAGTAAAAAAATGACAACATAGCAACTATATTGTTAGGTAGCATCTAACGATGGCGAGTTAAGGGAGAATAGATATGGAATAGATGATTGGAATCAGATAGTATTAAGGAAAGGACAGGTAAAGTGATTTCATAGAAATAGGGATAAGGGAAAATCCTACAGCTCGGTAAGCATAAATAATGGAAGAATGAACACGAAAAACTCTCCCATAGAATACTTGTTGACTGTCGGCAAAGTAAAAACACTTTTCCCTTCGGACTCACTTAACAAACGTGAAAATTGAAAATAAGGTATCGCGTGAAGGAATAAAGCCAGACGATGGAACAATATAAAGGCCGATGTCATCTGTGTACTCCGGGCCGATTACAATAGCGTCAGATGTTTCAATTAGTAAAGAAGAAGCGGAGGTTGTAAAGTATTAATAAAACATCTCTTCTTGATCCAGCTACGAGTCGAATAAAAGGTATTTTAGTAAAAATTGAAAATTTGCACAAGATATATATAGGGAGAGTGTGACCTAATAGAAGGAATTGTAAAATTATACATTACACATACATAGTTCTGTCCGAAGCTTTTCATTAATGTAATATATTGATCTTTTCAATGGCTTAATATTGTTTTAGCTGGTGAATATATACAAAGCTCTAGAATATAGCAACAAACAGCATTGCTGAAATGCTTAGAGCATATAGTTATTGTTAATGTAAAAAAGCAAAAATATATACGGCTACGCGGTTTGTGGCACCTTACCACAGTGGCAATGCAAGCAGTTAGCAGACAACTATCGATAGGTCGAGGACAGTAATGACCGACCGTACCAGAAGCCAGTTGTGTACATTAAATATTAAATATCATTAAATATTTATTCTACATCTTCCTAATGGGTAATTTTAGTTTACACCGCATTGCACACGTACACACACGCACGCGCGCGGAAGCAAAGTCTTCACACACACTAGCAAAAGTGTGAATTAAAAGTATTTCATTAACGATTAATATTTGAACAGGGTATATATATATATATATATATTTATAGAGATTGTGAATAGAAGGTATTGACAAACAAATAATAAAAAATGAGATTATAAAAGACTATTATAAAAGTGAGATTATGAAATGGCATCTTCATAAATTTCTAATATAAAATGAATCGATGGGAAAATCTGGAATGTCCCTTTTCGTAAGCTTTCCTAACGATCGCAAGAAATACAAATTCCAATAGGACAGAGCCAAAGCATATGTTAGAAGTAAAATACCTGAACCTATTTCGGTTTCCGAAAGTAGGCTATCAAATCCAAAGGGTATTACAAGTGGTTAATTGTGGAGATGGCAGACGTTCCGCCCATCCAGGTATGTCGCCCTCTTCAAAGCGGATCTGAGCATAATAACAGTAAAAATACTTTTAGCATTCCTCTATGGCACCTAGCGCCACTGTGATCGATGCAATAAGATGGAACTAAGAATGTGAGAACAAGTGCTGCCAATCTTTGGTCACGATAAGGTGTGCATACCATAAAAGTTTTATTTATTTCGGAGGGGTGAATTTACTGAGCGGTTAACTGTCAACATTTTTAAAACAAATTGTTACTGCTTATGTAAATACAATCGACCAAGATTAAGCTAAATATAAAATAAATTTTCAGCATTGATAAAATTTTACTTCCAATCAAATAATTTACAGAATTTTATATTGGAATCAAATTATTACACTAGAAAACATTTTATTCGTCCAATTAAAAACAACGTTATGTGCACAAAATAAAAGTGCAGTTTCAGTAGCAAAGAGTAAGCAGGCCTTTCTCTTAGGTTAATTATTCCTATAGAACCAGTTTAAATTAGTTGTATGATAATTATGGCTAAAACCATTAATATTTACAGTTAAACATAGACCCCTTATCTTACATTCAGGGACGTACTGATACCCCTCAACGTTTAGATCCATGCATTTCTTACTACGAGTACATAAACCATTAATATTTACAGTTAAACATAGACCCCTTATCTTACATTCAGGGACGTACTGATACCCCTCAACGTTTAGATCCATGCATTTCTTACTACGAGTACATAAACCATTAATATTTACAGTTAAACATAGACCCCTTATCTTACATTCAGGGACGTACTGATACCCCTCAACGTTTAGATCCATGCATTTCTTACTACGAGTACATAAACCATTAATATTTACAGTTAAACATAGACCCCTTATCTTACATTCAGGGACGTACTGATACCCCTCAACGTTTAGATCCATGCATTTCTTACTACGAGTACATAAACCATTAATATTTACAGTTAAACGTAGACCCCTTATCTTACATTCAGGGACGTACTGATACCCCTCAACGTTTAGATCCATGCATTTCTTACTACGAGTACATAAACCATTAATATTTACAGTTAAACATAGACCCCTTATCTTACATTCAGGGACGTACTGATACCCCTCAACGTTTAGATCCATGCATTTCTTACTACGAGTACATAAACCATTAATATTTACAGTTAAACATAGACCCCTTATCTTACATTCAGGGACGTACTGATACCCCTCAACGTTTAGATCCATGCATTTCTTACTACGAGTACATAAACCATTAATATTTACAGTTAAACATAGACCCCTTATCTTACATTCAGGGACGTACTGATACCCCTCAACGTTTAGATCCATGCATTTCTTACAAAGAGTACATAAACCATTAATATTTACAGTTAAACATAGACCCCTTATCTTACATTCAGGGACGTACTGATACCCCTCAACGTTTAGATCCATGCATTTCTTACTACGAGTACATAAACCATTAATATTTACAGTTAAAAATAGACCCCTTATCTTACATTCAGGGACGTACTGATACCCCTCAACGTTTAGATCCATGCATTTCTTACTACGAGTACATAAACCATTAATATTTACAATTAAACGTAGACCCCTTATCTTACATTCAGGGACGTACTGATACCCCTCAACGTTTAGATCCATGCATTTCTTACTACGAGTACATAAACCATTAATATTTACAGTTAAACATAGACCCCTCATCTTACATTCAGGGACGTACTGATACCCCTCAACGTTTAGATCCATGCATTTCTTACTACGAGTACATAAACCATTAATATTTACAGTTAAACATAGACCCCTTATCTTACATTCAGGGACGTACTGATACCCCTCAACGTTTAGATCCATGCATTTCTTACTACGAGTACATAAACCATTAATATTTACAGTTAAACATAGACCCCTTATCTTACATTCAGGGACGTACTGATACCCCTCAACGTTTAGATCCATGCATTTCTTACTACGAGTACATAAACCATTAATATTTACAGTTAAACATAGACCCCTTATCTTACATTCAGGGACGTACTGATACCCCTCAACGTTTAGATCCATGCATTTCTTACTACGAGTACATAAACCATTAATATTTACAGTTAAACATAGACCCCTTATCTTACATTCAGGGACGTACTGATACCCCTCAACGTTTAGATCCATGCATTTCTTACTACAAGTACATAAACCATTAATATTTACAGTTAAACGTAGACCCCTTATCTTACATTCAGGGACGGACTGATACCCCTCAACGTTTAGATCCATGCATTTCTTACTACGAGTACATAAACCATTAATATTTACAGTTAAACATAGACCCCTTATCTTACATTCAGGGACGTACTGATACCCCTCAACGTTTAGATCCATGCATTTCTTACTACGAGTACATAAACCATTAATATTTACAGTTAAACATAGACCCCTTATCTTACATTCAGGGACGTACTGATACCCCTCAACGTTTAGATCCATGCATTTCTTACTACGAGTACATAAACCATTAATATTTACAGTTAAACATAGACCCCTTATCTTACATTCAGGGACGGACTGATACCCCTCAACGTTTAGATCCATGCATTTCTTACTACGAGTACATAAACCATTAATATTTACAGTTAAACATAGACCCCTTATCTTACATTCAGGGACGTACTGATACCCCTCAACGTTTAGATCCATGCATTTCTTACTACGAGTACATAAACCATTAATATTTACAGTTAAACATAGACCCCTTATCTTACATTCAGGGACGTACTGATACCCCTCAACGTTTAGATCCATGCATTTCTTACTACGAGTACATAAACCATTAATATTTACAGTTAAACATAGACCCCTTATCTTACATTCAGGGACGTACTGATACCCCTCAACGTTTAGATCCATGCATTTCTTACTACGAGTACATAAACCATTAATATTTACAATTAAACATAGACCCCTTATCTTACATTCAGGGACGTACTGATACCCCTCAACGTTTAGATCCATGCACTTCTTACTACGAGTACATAAACCATTAATATTTACAGTTAAACATAGACCCCTCATCTTACATTCAGGGATGTACTGATACCCCTCAACGCTTAGATCCATGCATTTCTTACTACGAGTACATAAACCATTAATATTTTCAGTTAAACATAGACCCCTTATCTTACATTCAGGGACGTACTGATACCCCTCAACGTTTAGATCCATGCATTTCTTACTACGAGTACATAAACCATTAATATTTACAGTTAAACATAGACCCCTTATCTTACATTCAGGGACGTACTGATACCCCTCAACGTTTAGATCCATGCATTTCTTACTACGAGTACATAAACCATTAATATTTACAGTTAAACATAGACCCCTTATCTTACATTCAGGGATGTACTGATACCCCTCAACGCTTAGATCCATGCATTTCTTACTACGAGTACATAAACCATTAATATTTACAGTTAAACATAGACCCCTTATCTTACATTCAGGGACGTACTGATACCCCTCAACGTTTAGATCCATGCATTTCTTACTACGAGTACATAAACCATTAATATTTACAGTTAAACGTAGAACCCTTATCTTACATTCAGGGACGTACTGATACCCCTCAACGTTTAGATCCATGCATTTCTTACTACGAGTACATAAACCATTAATATTTACAGTTAAACATAGACCCCTTATCTTACATTCAGGGACGTACTGATACCCCTCAACGTTTAGATCCATGCATTTCTTACAAAGAGTACATAAACCATTAATATTTACAGTTAAACATAGACCCCTTATCTTACATTCAGGGACGTACTGATACCCCTCAACGTTTAGATCCATGCATTTCTTACTACGAGTACATAAACCATTAATATTTACAGTTAAAAATAGACCCCTTATCTTACATTCAGGGACGTACTGATACCCCTCAACGTTTAGATCCATGCATTTCTTACTACGAGTACATAAACCATTAATATTTACAATTAAACGTAGACCCCTTATCTTACATTCAGGGACGTACTGATACCCCTCAACGTTTAGATCCATGCATTTCTTACTACGAGTACATAAACCATTAATATTTACAGTTAAACATAGACCCCTCATCTTACATTCAGGGACGTACTGATACCCCTCAACGTTTAGATCCATGCATTTCTTACTACGAGTACATAAACCATTAATATTTACAGTTAAACATAGACCCCTTATCTTACATTCAGGGACGTACTGATACCCCTCAACGTTTAGATCCATGCATTTCTTACTACGAGTACATAAACCATTAATATTTACAGTTAAACATAGACCCCTTATCTTACATTCAGGGACGTACTGATACCCCTCAACGTTTAGATCCATGCATTTCTTACTACGAGTACATAAACCATTAATATTTACAGTTAAACATAGACCCCTTATCTTACATTCAGGGACGTACTGATACCCCTCAACGTTTAGATCCATGCATTTCTTACTACGAGTACATAAACCATTAATATTTACAGTTAAACATAGACCCCTTATCTTACATTCAGGGACGTACTGATACCCCTCAACGTTTAGATCCATGCATTTCTTACTACGAGTACATAAACCATTAATATTTACAGTTAAACATAGACCCCTTATCTTACATTCAGGGACGTACTGATACCCCTCAACGTTTAGATCCATGCATTTCTTACTACGAGTACATAAACCATTAATATTTACAGTTAAACATAGACCCCTTATCTTACATTCAGGGACGTACTGATACCCCTCAACGTTTAGATCCATGCATTTCTTACTACGAGTACATAAACCATTAATATTTACAGTTAAACGTAGACCCCTTATCTTACATTCAGGGACGTACTGATACCCCTCAACGTTTAGATCCATGCATTTCTTACTACGAGTACATAAACCATTAATATTTACAGTTAAACATAGACCCCTTATCTTACATTCAGGGACGTACTGATACCCCTCAACGTTTAGATCCATGCATTTCTTACTACGAGTACATAAACCATTAATATTTACAGTTAAACATAGACCCCTTATCTTACATTCAGGGACGTACTGATACCCCTCAACGTTTAGATCCATGCATTTCTTACTACGAGTACATAAACCATTAATATTTACAGTTAAACATAGACCCCTTATCTTACATTCAGGGACGTACTGATACCCCTCAACGTTTAGATCCATGCATTTCTTACTACGAGTACATATGGAACACATTAGATCTAATTCTGTTTAGTGATAAAACGTGGCATTAAAATTACAATGTAGCAGCTGAAAAATATTGACCAGTTCCTTCAATAATAAAACCACTTGAAGTAATATTTTTTCTTAATTTTAAATAAATAAAACCACAAAAACATTTTAGTCAAATCCAAATGTACATTTCGATTGCAAAGCAATCATCTTCAGAGAAAATTATTAACTCTTTTTACCTAGTAAAATGGGCTATTTTTGTTATAGTCTCCTCTGACGAAGATTGCTATGCAATCGAAATGTACATTAGGAAAAAATATTTGAATTATTTAAAGGACATAATTCAGTTTAATTGTACTGGCACTGAGCAAAACTAAATATTGTAAAGTATTTTATATGTGTATATTATCCTTACAAATTTCGAAAGTAAGAGTAAAATATTATTGTGCTAAATAAAAATAGGCTCCCATTGACAATGCCTATAATATAAACATTTGTGCCTTTTATCATCACCATTCAAATTACGACTCTGGCACAGAGTTGATTTAATACACTACACCAAACAAAGCGACGTCGCCAATACACCAAGTCTATATGAGAAGGGCGCAGTGATATTAGTGTACAAGATTTGGATATGGAGGCCGATCCATTAGTTGGAGTGTTGTGAATGCCACGTTGTGTAGGTAAGATGGTTTTATTTCATTTCTCTATACCCTCCTATATATATTCTAAACCTTTATTAACTTCATTTATAAGTTTCATATTATCTATATTTGGAAATATGTGGTTATTCTCGATACAATGATTTGCAAAATTCCATTTCTAAAATTATGGTTTTTTAGTCGATTTGAAAAATATTTTTTTCAAACTCAATTATCATAAATTACATATTCGTAATTTATGCTCTGAAAAATATTTTTCACTTACCAAATTATCCCAAAAGAAGATTACTGAATTCTGTAAGAAAATAAACAAAATATCATTAGTACAATTATGTTTTACACTTTAAAATATTTTGGTACAGAATTAGAAAAATTCAGTATAATTAAAATCATATATATTAAAAAAATATTTCAGAAAACTAATCTATTTAATGTTTTGAGCCATCATATCCATAAACTTGACGATCCGTTCCGGGAAATGGTGCTGCAGTAAATGGAGACCGCGGCCTTGTAGCGTCACGACTTGGAACAAATGCTTCCATATCACCTTACGCACATTTAATTTCTTCATTTTACTGAACGCCTCACGTAACACGTAATGGCGGAGTTGAAATCACCAGAACCGAAAAAATAAGGTTCATTGCTAATTATTTGTTTACTTTAATGCTTGCGATATATCCTGTGCTATTCAATAGTACTGGTAGTAAATGAAATCAAACCTTACTTATTTTAGAAGGATGGAAAATGAGTTACAGCACTGTTTGAGTGCTTGGCGTACAACAACGCATGAACCAATGCCGCTTTAGAACGAGCAATTCAATGTATGAAGCAAAAAGCCTCAAGAGCTTCTTCTGTACGGACTGGAATAGTTTTGAACAAATTATCCATACTCAAGGTCCAAACGGAAGCCACGAGTTTATTGTTTAACAGTTTTTGTTCACAAAAACCAACTGAAGGGTGTGATCCATTATTACTGGAAGAGAGAGACCTTGCCAGAGGTATACGCGAGACTGGGATAAAAACGAGGTGTCCACGTACTGAGGTGTAGGTCTGTGAGTGACTACTTGCAGTCGTCCCCAATAAACCCAACCCCGCACCTCTTTCGTGAATGGCTCACCTACTCAGTATCTTACTACGGGGATAGATTTTTTAATAATACAAATATAAAATGTTTATTTTTATGAGTTATTTAAAACTTACTAAAAGGTTATACAAACTGACTACAAACCCAACTTGTAATATCTGCTAGCTAAGAAATGTGTTGCTATTGTCCATATGATGGATTTACCAGGACGTAAATATAAAGTATTGGGGCTTAAGAGGTTATATCTACTTACAATAACCGAAGTTATGAGTATTCACTTTTCTTGCACAAACAGCCTACTGACACCATAGTCGAGTTTGGTACAACTTTCTACAACATTTCTAGTAACTGATAGAAATATATGTTCGTAGTATGCTCGCTAGGGCTCCAGTCCCGCCTCCAGAACACACGCCAAGCCTGACTAGGGTACCACACCCGTTACTGTTCTACACCCTCTACGCAGAAGGGTAAAAAAGTTATGGAATGCTCTCCAAGAAAAAATACTTTGGCTGGAGACAATATGGAGAAAGTGGTATAAGCACAAGTTCTAAATGGAAGATATACTTCTGCGAACATTTAAGTGCAAAGACAAGCCTAACAACGCACAAGGGAATGCTGTACATTGGTGGACAGAGAAAATGTCAACAGACAAATATTAAACCAGAACTATTCATGCCACAGATTAACACTTTATATCTTACTTACTTACTAGCCAACGCCCAACCTTGGCAGTTGAGCCATTTGGCGACGCGCTGACCAGTAGAGATGGGGCATCCCTGAAGATGGGACTGCAGTAATCCTGGGCCCAGTCCAGAGCTGTCCAATCATTAAGGTGTTCGGCATCCATAAGTTCACCAACACACAGCAGACACTCCGGGGTTGGTAGCAAATGAATGCGGTGGAAGTGCGCAGCAAGGTAATCATGACCGGTCTTCAATCTGAAAGCTGCAACGCTAACATATCGGGGCAGGTTATGGTCAATTGGTCTACCCGTCACAAGACTTTCCCACCGTTTCCCTCTCAGCAGAGCTCCCTCAATCGAACGTGATTCCATTTTTTAGTGGACGTCTTTATTAGAGACCTGGAGGAATGTAGTGAACTCAGATGCTCGGGCTGAGGGAGGCTTGTTCCCTGCTTGGCTAGTTGATCAGCCTTTTCATTGCCAGTGATGTTTACATGGCTCGGGATCCACTGGAAATTAAGTACCCACCCGGCATTTATGAGAGTATTTAGTTTTCTTCTACATTCTATTGTTCTACTACAGTCGGTCCGTGAGTTCCCAAAGAGATTCATGATGGCGGTCTTAGAGTCAACAAGGAAAACTGCCTTACCCGGAGCAGTCAGGTTCTCAAGTTCTATTGCTGCAGCATATATGGCAGCTACCTCACCGTCGTAGTTACTAAGGTGGGCCCCGATAGCAGAAAATCCCTCAAAATATATGCAATAGTATGCAGCATCTGTTTCGCCTGATCCAGGTATGGATGATCCATCTGTGTAAATGTGGAGCTATTCTGGTGCAGGGTATAGTTCGGAGGGCTGCACTTCTAAGCTCCTGATCCGAAGATGCAGACTTTAAATCTAAATCACACGTTAAACGTTGCATACAAATCTATTTGTAAGACGGTAACCTTCGCGGAAGATCAACATCATTTAGTAAGCGAAACGCGACGCTAAATCATCTCAGGAGACGATAAATTACAAACATAAATTTCACTTAGCACTAAAAACGCCAGAAACTGCATCACGTTGAATTATGGAAGTCCCTTCTAATTAAACTGATGCTCCTAAACTCTGTGCCACTCGGGACTACGGGCTAATTTATGGCTACCGTGATTAGTGAGATCACGACGCGTACCTGAAGGCAATACGTCTTAGCATAAATACCTCCCGAGCCATAGCTTATCTCTAAATCACCCCTAGAAGCACAGATTACCAAAGCATTCCATAATGGCCAACAGAATTGTTGTGACTTCAACGTTAGACTTAGAATGAATTCGTTGCATATACGAGTAAGCTACATTCTTCCCATCGTTAAATTCTTACAATATCTAACACGTTTACAATATCCTCCCAGTTTAGACGTTCAGTTGGAAAATGGCCATTGTAATATGGTATAGTGTGTTTCTCACCTCAACTTGATCGATCCGTTGGGAGAGGTACAGGCTAGGTGGCCTGGTGAGTTGAGCGACCTTGCCGGTGAATCATGACAGCAAAAACGGGCGACGGTTGCCATTAAGGCCGGCCGTGCTACGCCGGCATCCGCAGTTTTGGGTTACATGAAGCCTTAGGCGGGCGCTCAAATCTGTCTGCTCTGGGCACACCCGAACTGATAAAAACATCAACAAAACAGAATGCGGTAGAAATTAATGGTGATTTAAATGTGAAATTATCTATTATTAGACCTTTAACTTTACGAGTAACGTACACAGATACTACAAACTATAACTCATAATCATGGTGTATGATCTGTGTAGTTATAGGCTACTCACTAGTGATGACTAAGTTAGTATTCCTAATAGTTTCATTATTTCCTACCTAACTACACAACATCAAACGAATTGATATTTATTTCTGTATTATTCTGTAATATATACGCGCGAAAGTTTATTTCTGTAATATGTACGCACGGATAGAGAAAAATATTATTAAAACAAAATTAACTGTTCAAATACGTGTTTTGAACCATCTGAACTTAATGTTTGCTTACTATCGCCCATAACAAATTCCGACAATTACTCAATGGTTTAAGAAATACGGTTTTAATTAAAAAACCCCTGGTTTGGAACATAATGAAGTATAAGAGCAAGGTTAAAACAGAGGTATCTACAATATAAGAAGAAAAGACGCTAATACCTCTGGATCTATACACAAAAATGTGGCCCCTTTGCATTATTACTATCTGACACAGACCTGCTCTCTGGCGGGTGAATGCTGAAGCATCTATTACCTAAACCGCTACAAAAAAAGATTATTACTCAACATAGTGAAACGGTCTGAATAACCGTTCAAATTAAGAAATTAATAATTTCAAAAATTTTAATAACAAATTTAATAATTAAATAAGGTTTTAATTTATTGTATAATGAAAAGTTGTAAAGAGTGAATAAGTCAGTAAAATCTTGCATAAGTATTATTAGGACAAAATAAAATAAAACTGTAATAACTAACTAAATTTGACAAACGGGAGTGCAGTGAAAATTTTCTAAGTGCCGAAAAATGCTAACTTGAGAACTAGGCCACGTAGAACTATCATCGCCATTTTGAAATGACCAGCAAAATCCAAAATGAACAATAGTGAAAACTAAATTTTAAAAACTTGAATAACAAAAAAGTTACAGCCATTTAAAAATAATAGACATTTTTCAGTGTTCTAAAACAGATAACAAAATTATGCAGGTTGAATCGAATACGTTATCCAACCCGCCTGTACAAGAAAAAAAGCACAGAGATAGCGACGAGCTTAGAGCGGGGGGGGGAGGGTGACATAGCCGCAATAAATACAGGAACTTAGGGACCTGTAAGGCAGTCTGTAAAAAGTTTTAATATGAGATGCTAACGGTCGTAATGTCGGATCGTGCCTAGAACCACCATAAGGCCAGATGGGACCAAACTACCACGTTTCTGCCGTCTTAATTCCATCCATGGACGAGGGCTTCAGTCTCATCCTCCGGGACGTGAAAACGGAGAAGGACTTCCATCGACTGACCAGGGATGGCAACTTCCGATGTCCAGGGACCTGGAATCCAGACGAGAGGACTCTAGGACCGGCAGGGAAATCCTTGGCAAGTCATTTTCTCTATTTTATTAAATAACGTCAAATTTAGTAAGTTAAAAATATTAAATTCAAAATTATCAATAAAAATTAAACAATGACTTCACTCTATGTTGAATTTTTAATAAATGTTCAGTAATATTAATTTGTATAATAAAAATGCTTAAATAATGAATAATAAATATTAAATTCACGAAGTGGTTTTGGCCATAAGCCAATCATTTTCAGGAAGACCAGAGTTATAGAATTATACCAATTTTAAAATTATTTGTTTTAAAATGTAAAATTTACCAATTCAATCTTGAAATCAGATGATAAACAATTTTTTATTATGTTAAATTAGGAAATAGTTGTTCAAATATGTAAATGTAGTTAATGAATTATATATATATTTCTAATTTTTTGTGATTTCAATGAAAACAAAGAAATAGTAAAGAGAGAGTCAAATGTATTTTAGTTGAAAATATTTTTATTTTAAAAACCAGTAATTAAATGCATTATAAAAACTTATGGTATTTAAATTTATCCTGTGTTGAACAACCGATAAAACTTTTCGTTTTTTCCAACTGATAAATAATTATTATAAAATCAAAGTACAGTTTTAATTAAATTTCATTAATTAATAAATATATAAAATTCATAACCTAATGTTTCTTCAAACGAGTTCTCTCCTGAGAACCAATTTATTGAGCTGTTCTCAAAATTAGTTGGTTTTTTGTATTGAAGCCCAGAGACAAAGTCTACTGGCAGATCATGTTTAAAGAACACAGGAGCCTTTAAAAAGGTATCTTAAACATGATTATATTTTGCACGTTCCTTGCTGTGCCTGCAGATCTTCTAAGATGGTAAGATTCTTTGAAAATTTTGTGTGTTCATATCAATAATGTTTCTTTCCAGCTGACTACTTTACTGACAAGTGTGACTATAAAAAGACCCAACAAAACAAGTTAACCATTTCCGGGCGGGGGGGGGGGGGGGTCATACACACTTTAAGGTAGGAGTCAGCGGGAATTGGCTTGCGTTTAGGCGTGGCATATAACGGGTGAACACAAGACAAAATTTAAGAACGCTCGAGGCTACATGAGCCCAAAAGCGCAACAGAGATAAGCAGGCGCGATTTAAAATAATAAAAAGCAACACTACGTAACACCATTAACGTTACGATAGTAAAGTAGAAGTAGAGGGAGTGAGAGGGGTGGGGGACGTTGCAGTAGCCCTGCTCTTTTCCGGCCACTCTACCAAACATTTAAACTTTTATCAACTTGTTATATAGAAAATAACATCATATTATCCATAACAACATACATTCCATAACAACATACATTTTTATAATGAACTGTAGTGGCAGAACAAAGAACCCTGTTAAAGTCTATGTTCGTAGAGGAAGGAATTACCAGCACGATGTGGATTCTTAAAATGAGTCTACACAGAAGCTTGGTTTTGGCTCTCTTCCCATCAAAGATCCTGTGGCATATATCATGCATGTATAAAGCAAGAGCTACGTTGGCTATAGGACCCGCTATAGAAAACTGCCCACCTAAACGTTACAGCATTAATATTATTCTCGCAAAATATTAAAAAAAAGAAATTAAACGAATGAAAACCGTAATTTATCATTAAAAAAAACGTAATTTAAATTATTTTCACATTTTATTAAAAATACCACTTCTTGTAACCAGATGTACAAAAACTATTACATTAAAAGGTACAAAAACCTTTTACATTAAAAGGTATAAAACCTATTACATTAAAAGGTATAAAGACTATTACATTAAAAGGTATAAAAACTATTACATTAAAAGGTATAAAAACTATTACATTAAAAAGTATAAAACCTATTACATTAAAAGGTATAAAAACTATTGCATTAAAAGGTATAAAACCTATTACATTAAAAGGTATAAAAACTATTGCATTAAAAGGTATAAAAACTATTACATTAAAAAGTATAAAACCTATTACATTAAAAGGTATAAAAACTATTGCATTAAAAGGTATAAAAACTATTGCATTAAAAGGTATAAAGACTATTACATTAAAAGGTATAAAAACTATTACATTAAAAGGTATAAAGACTATTACATTAAAAGGTATAAAAACTATTACATTAAAAAGTATAAAACCTATTACATTAAAAGGTATAAAAACTATTGCATTAAAAGGTATAAAAACTATTACATTAAAAGGTATAAAGACTATTACATTAAAAGGTATAAAAACTATTACATTAAAAGGTATAAAGACTATTACATTAAAAGGTATAAAAACTATTACATTAAAAGGTATAAAAACTATTACATTAAAAGGTATAAAGACTATTACATTAAAAGGTATAAAAACTATTACATTAAAAGGTATAAAGACTATTACATTAAAAGGTATAAAAACTATTACATTAAAAGGTATAAAGACTATTACATTAAAAGGTATAAAAACTATTACATTAAAAGGTATAAAGACTATTACATTAAAAGGTATAAAAACTATTACATTAAAAGGTATAAAAACTATTGCATTAAAAGGTATAAAAACTATTACATTAAAAGGTATAAAGACTATTACATTAAAAGGTATAAAAACTATTACATTAAAAGGTATAAAGACTATTACATTAAAAGGTATAAAAACTATTACATTAAAAGGTATAAAAACTATTACATTAAAAGGTATAAAGACTATTACATTAAAAGGTATAAAAACTATTACATTAAAAGGTATAAAGACTATTGCATTAAAAGGTATAAAACCTATTACATTAAAAGGTATAAAACCTATTACATTAAAAGGTATAAAGACTATTACATTAAAAAGTATAAAACCTATTACATTAAAAGGTATAAAGACTATTACATTAAAAAGTATAAAACCTATTACATTAAAAGGTACAAAAACTTTTACATTAAAAAGTATAAAACCTATTACATTAAAAGGTATAAAAACTATTACATTAAAAGGTATAAAAACTATTGCATTAAAAGGTATAAAACCTATTACATTAAAAGGTATAAAACCTATTACATTAAAAGGTATAAAGACTATTACATTAAAAAGTATAAAACCTATTACATTAAAAGGTATAAAGACTATTACATTAAAAAGTATATAAACTATTACATTAAAAGGTATAAAACCTATTACATTAAAAGGTATAAAGACTATTACATTAAAAAGTATAAAACCTATTACATTAAAAGGTACAAAAACTTTTACATTAAAAAGTATAAAACCTATTACATTAAAAGGTATAAAAACTATTGCATTAAAAGGTATAAAACCTATTATATTAAAAGGTATAAAAACTATTGCATTAAAAGGTATAAAAACTATTACATTAAAAGGTATAAAAACTATTGCATTAAAAGGTATAAAACCTATTACATTAAAAGGTATAAAACCTATTACATTAAAAGGTATAAAGACTATTACATTAAAAAGTATAAAACCTATTACATTAAAAGGTATAAAGACTATTACATTAAAAAGTATAAAACCTATTACATTAAAAGGTACAAAAACTTTTACATTAAAAAGTATAAAACCTATTACATTAAAAGGTATAAAAACTATTGCATTAAAAGGTATAAAACCTATTACATTAAAAGGTATAAAAACTATTACATTAAAAGGTACAAAAACTATTGCATTAAAAGGTACAAAAACTATTACATTAAAAGGTATAAAAACTATTGCATTAAAAGGTACAAAAACTATTGCATTAAAAGGTACAAAAACTATTGCATTAAAAGGTATAAAAACTATTGCATTAAAAGGTATAAAACCTATTACATTAAAAGGTATAAAAACTATTACATTAAAAGGTACAAAAACTATTGCATTAAAAGGTACAAAAACTATTGCATTAAAAGGTATAAAAACTATTGCATTAAAAGGTATAAAACCTATTACATTAAAAGGTATAAAAACTATTGCATTAAAAGGTACAAAAACTATTACATTAAAAGGTATAAAAACTATTGCATTAAAAGGTATAAAACCTATTACATTAAAAGGTATAAAACCTATTACATTAAAAGGTATAAAAACTATTACATTAAAAGGTATAAAGACTATTACATTAAAAAGTATAAAACCTATTACATTAAAAGGTATAAAGACTATTACATTAAAAGGTATAAAAACTTTTACATTAAAAGGTATAAAGCCTATTACATTAAAAGGTATAAAACCTATTACATTAAAAGGTATAAAACCTATTACATTAAAAGGTATAAAAACTATTACATTAAACGGTATAAAAACCTTTACATTAAAAGGTATAAAACTTATTACGTTAAATTAAAAAAAAAACAACACCTGTTGAAAAGGTTTCGTAGAAAGCATTGATTTTAGGAAGCAAAAGCGTATACGTAGCCGGAAGTTATACAAGACCATCCGATGGAAACCTTTTAAAACCGCTCTAGAAGGGCTTTGGAACTTTATGTAACGCATTCATTAAATATACAATGAAGCAATGTTGCTAATACCGAAAATACACTGGAATTGTGCCTGGAATAAATATAAACTCCAAACAAACGATTTAGTTATTATCTACCTGCTCTGATAAGTTATATAAACAATTTTTTAAGTTAATTCCTACTTGGGTCAACAAAAAAGTTTTATTTTTCTCACTTTTTATTAAATAATTACAACTAATATAAATAAAGTAGCATAACCTACGCGTTAAAACATCTGTTCTATCACATAACCTATAACATAAACTCAGCTGTTTTATTAAATCATGTTATAACTTATTGCAAGCGAAATGGGAAGAAATAACTATATTGCACAGCTTGCCCCTTTTGAATTGATATTTGAGAAAACTATATTAACATCACGTGTCATCCACTATAAGTATTAAAAATGACGTTATTAAAACCCGATGGAGAGATGCATTAACTATTACCTATGCTCAGAGACAAAGCTAAAATTTTGATCAATTCCAACTTTAAATACCTATTTAACACATTAAATAACCTTTACCGATCTAATCAAAATAAATCCATTCTTTAAGAATGATTTCAACCGTCTTCAGAGGTGACGGTAAAAATATAAATTTGTGCCAACTATTCTTTGAGCTTAGCTTGAGACGTTATGTTAATAACAAATAAAAGATTTCGCAAACTGACAAATTAACAATTTATTCACTCAATAACAAAGTCATCATAAGTGAGTATTGATACTACAAACAATACCTTACAACTGTCATATGTTGCAACTGAGCTTCTTCAAATAACCAAAATTCAACTAATCAAAATGTACGCATACGATTTACTCAACCTTCAACTAACCAAAATACGGGACATTCAAATAATCGTAAGTGCACGGACTTCAACTAAATAAAGTGCATGGACTTCAACTGAAAGAAATGATT